>JAKCPI010027402.1:0-55009 GCA_023213315.1 Euborellia annulipes
TAACAAAATAAACACTTTATAAAAAAAAAAAACGTAATATTTCTGAGAAACTAACTCTCAATTTGTAACTGAACGTATAATTAAAATTAACAATGAGGGGGAGAGTAAGGAGAGTTGGAAGCAATTAAAAGAAAAATTATTTCTTTTCGCTTTATTTAATACAATTGTCGACGTTTCGGTCGATTTTTCCGGGCTTCATCAAGACAATAAATGTTGACTCGAGCTTAGAGGGGCTCTTGGCAAACATAACATTTGCCCTAATGCTGTCCGCACCAACAGTTATGTCAGGAGTTGCCAAAGCCTCTAATCTCGAGTCAACAACAATGTCCTGATGAAGGCCGGGAAAAATTGGCCGAAACGTCGACAATTGTATTAAATAAAGCGAAAAAAGAGAATAATTTTTCTTTAATTGCTTTCGGCTTTCATAGGAGATCAAGATCATTGCTTTTAATTTGCATTGTAATTTACAACTAAAAGCATTTCAAAATTAACTTTTTAAAATTATAGCGTTTATCGCTTAATAAAGTTTTATATTTTGAAAATGATCGTTCCACATCAACAGATGGATAGGGGCATATTTAAATGAACTTAGTGCAATAGGTTCTGATTTCCTCCATCACATCAACTTCATCTCCTTGAAGTATTTTATTGATTTTACATAAATCCGCTAGTCCAGGATTTTTTTCTAGATATGTTTTAATTTATTTTTCAACAAATTTCCTTTTTCCCGGGTATTTGATTTACATGGGTTTTCAAATTATCAATTATATTAATATTTTCGCTCAATGCTATCCCACGCCTTTCTAAATCTTCAATAATTTTTAAAAGAAATTTACAATTGGCATAAATGAATGCCAGATCTTTGCCAGTATTGGTGGTTTTAAGCAATTCATGTACTTTTTGGACACAGAGAGCATCGTCCACTTCTGCAATTTTAAGAACCACACTCTGGAATTCAGAGAATTAGACATAGGAATCCGGTCTCTAGTTATGATTAGAGACCGGATTCCTATGCAATTGCATATTCTATTTGCTAATAGGTACATCACTGAAAACCAATTTTCTATCCGAATCATGCCCCCTTGGAGCTAGGGTTCAAATTCTATATTGCATATTTTTGCATATTTGGCCAATATTGCATAAAGTTGCATATTTAAAGCTTTTTGGATATTTTAAATTTTTTTTCAGTAAAAGTTCCATTTTATTTTAATTTTTTAATTTTTTTTTTCTAAAAACAAAAAAAAAAAAATTAAACGAAAAAAAAAAAATTTAAATCCTTTTATTACATTGTAAAAAATAAATAACTATATATTTTTTATTCTTTATATCCTCTTTTAAGAAATAAATTTAGTTTTGCTAGAATTTTCGTTGGATGAATATCAAGTCAGTTGTGTTCATAGTTCGAAGTCAAATTAATTAAAGAAAAAAAATGCCAAAACAGGGGTCCTCGTTTGCTTCAAAAATTTCGCAATGGATTGCTCCCTATGAAAAGGATAAAATATTTACGACTGAAGGTAATGTTGTTTTTTGCAATCCATGCGGAAAAAAAATTTCAAGCTATCGGAAGTCGCAAGTTGATCAACACGTCAAAACAGGTATGTCGTTTAATTAGGTTTTTATTTCTTTAATTACAAATCGAGCCTTATTTTGTAGACTTACATTTGGCCAGCGTCAAACGTAAAGATGTCACGGCCAAAGGAAATTTGTTGAAAAATAAATTAAAACATATCCTAGAAAAAAATCCTGGACTAGCGGATTTATGTAAAATCAATAAAATACTTCAAGGAGATGAAGTTGATGTGATGGAGGAAATCGAACCTATTGCACTAAGTTCATTTAAATATGCCCCTATCACATCTGTTGATGTGGAACGATCATTTTCAAAATATAAAACTTTATTAAGCGATAAACGCTATAATTTTAAAGAAGTTAATTTTGAAATGCTTTTAGTTGTAAATTACAATGCAAATTAAAAGCAATGATCTTGATCTCCTCATGAAAGCCGAAAGCAATTAAAGAAAAATTATTCTCTTTTTTCGCTTTATTTAATACAATTGTCGACGTTTCGGCCAATTTTTCCGGCCTTCATCAGGACAATTGTTGTTGACTCGAGATTAGAGGGGCTCTTGGCAACTCCTGACATAACTGTTGGTGCGAACAGCATTAGGGCAAATGTTATGTTTGCCAAGAGCCCCTCTAAGCTTGAGTCAATAACATTTGTCTTGATGAAGCCCGGAAAAATCGACCGAAACGTCGACAATTGTATTAAATAAAGCGAAAAAAGAGAAATAATTTTTCTTTAATTGCTTCCGGCTCCCTTACTCTCATTGTTAATTTTAATTATACGTTCAGTTACAAATTAAAAGTTAGTTTCTCAGAAATATTACTTTTTTTTTTATATAAAGTGTTTATTTTGTTAAATAATATTTAGTATATATTTTATAGAAAACTATTTTGTTAAATAAATTAACACATTTGACTGTACTGATATTACTGTTTTTTTTTTTGTTTTGTTTTGTTTTTTTAATTAAATTTAGTTTTTATTGCGAGACCAATTTTTTTTTTTTTTTTAATCATTTCTTTCCAAAAATAAAACACCATTAGTTTTACATCAGTAGAAATCATGATTTACCTTTAATTGGAAGCCATTTACTCAATATTTTTGCCATAAATATATTGCATATTTGGCTGCATATTTTAATACTTTTACTGCATATTATATGGCATATTTAGCGGTTTTTGCTGCATAAAAATCCGGTCTCTAATAATAATAAAGGAATTGTATATACTTAGACCCTCGGAATCACTTTGAAGCGCCCCACGCTTTTATTTTAAAGCATTTAAAAAAAAAAAAAATTTTTTATTATATTTTTATTTTAAACTTTTTAGTCTTTTTTATTATAGAGTATTAAAAAAAAGAAGGCAGGATACGTGAAATAAAATACCCCATTAGTTTGATCAATTTTGCTAAAACCCAACTCACAATTTGCGTCATCAAAAAAGACCCTTAAATATCAAATTTCACACCTCTAGCTCATCGGGTAGTCTTTTGAAATTAGATTAATACACGTGAGGTTTCAAATAAAGTACCGCATTAGTTTGGTCAATTTTAGTAAAACCCGACTCACAATTTGCGTCATCAAAAATGACCCTTAAATATCAAATTTCACACCTCTAGCTCATCGGAAAGTGACTTAAACAAAGCCTCAAAGTTGGTGATTTTGAAAGAGTAAGTTAAATAAAAGCATTTAATAATTAAAAATATTATTCTACAAAATTCGAATCTCTCTCAAAAAGGAATCTGTTGGTAGCGTAATGAAAGGGGTGGGGGAGAGACTTCTATAGAAATGAAGGAGATTTTCTATGGACCGATAAGAGATTTTAAGAAAATGATGAGAGAAATTGAAAAAATCTGGTGTGACTGGTTGCACAGCACACAACTTTCTCTTATCGACATATATTTAGTTTCCGCAAATATATTAGAAGTCAAGATGTAAAATAAATAAGAATGCCTGGACCCCAATAAATATTATTCTCATATATAACGGTTATCGTAAAAGTCTTATATGGCCTGAGTTGCCGAAAGACTGTGTGAATGTGTGTGTGAGTATGAATGAGAAAAAAGTGTGTTGTTTAAAAAAAAAAAAAAAAGTACAAGAGTAAAGTGGTCTTCAGAAGATTTCAAAGAGAATGAAATGAGAATATACATTTTAAAGAAATTTTTGAAATTTAATCAAAATCGTTGAAGCGAATTTTGAGAAAATCGAAAAAAATCTGAAAAACTACATCAGTAAAGTACTAGAACTTTTTTGACAATTTTTTTAACGCCCTAGGGGGTACCTAACTTAAATATAAAATTTAAACCTCCTAGCTAAATTCCTTCATGCTTTAAATTGAACCCAGACAGACAGACAGACCATGTCGCGAAAACCACTTTTTTGAATTCAAAACGTGTATATCCATCGAATTTTTTACATGAAACCAATACTTTCTCTCTCTATATATTAACAGATATAGGGGTAAGAGAAAGTAAAAATTTGTTGTCAGGACTTACCTAGTGCAGAGAGAGAGAGAGAGAGCCTCGGAGTGCGCTTAGATGGGGATGCACGAGCGACAAGGTCGATGATTATGTAACAAAGAGTATTCCTGTTGAGATTTCGCTTCTATGTGCTGCTCCCTCATTTGCATGTTGATTTGTTTCAGCCGATTTAGACTCGTTGCCAGGTAACACATGAAGAGATGCTGAAACAAAAGGAAATCTAATAAATTATATTAAATATCTATTTTTTTTTTCTAATTTAAATATCTTATTCAAAGTTAATATTTTATCATCTACATCAGACAATTTAAATTTATATTGGGTAAAGTTTTTTATTATTGTTTTAATAGTAGTTTAATTTAACCCAAATGTCCTTTCTTAATTACTTGAAGAAATATTTATTTCACAAATATTATTTCTAGTCAAATCGTAAACAGCAAAGCACAATTTTTCTTTTACTTCTGAAATTTCAACGGCTTTTAATTAATATAAGGAAATGTCCGCGAGAATGATGACGATGATGTCCATCGGTTCCTATGAAACGGGAAATGGACATCCTCGTCTTCGTGTCAAGTTTATTATTCGTTAATGTTATTTTGAAAATAGGAAAAATATTAAGGCAAAAAATAACAAACTTATCTAAAAATAATATTAAAAACTTTTTGATTTGACGGGAGAAATAAAAAAGCAAAAATTTCAAAAGGGAACGAACACTTTAATGCTCGTCTTCCTCTCTTCATGCAAAAGTTTAAAGACACCAGACGAAGGATCGCCAAAGAAATATAGCCTGCACTGAAGATGGCCAGGCGTTAGGCCGGCCGAAATATTTGCAAAATATATGGTATAAGACGATTCCTGAAAATTTTCGCTGCTTTGTTTCCCCGTCAAATCTTCCTCTGAAACCAGGAACAACTCCTCTATTAAATATTTTTTTTGTTATTAGAAGAGATATTTAAATCTAATATTTATCTCAATTTAATTTAATATAATAGGCGGATGGATGCGATAGTTTGTGTTTAATGGGTGGTGACCTAGGATAGAGGTAGTCCGCCCGCCGCGAAAGCGTGGAGGTCCTGGTTCGACTCCAGGCGGCTTAATTTTTGCCCAATCAAACATCAACTTATCTCGCAAATTTGTTATCTCATATAATCTCTATTTTTTATTTATTTGCCCCTTCCAGCCGTAGGTATATAATCTCTATATAATTATCAAATAAGAGAATTAAAATTATTTATATATAGTGCATAGAAATAAAATTTTTTATCATTTTAACTCGTTAATGTCAATTAAAATTGTGACCATCCACATGAAAAGGTACCAAATCTTCAGTGGGCTAAATTTTCAGGAGAGCAGATTTACTTAAAGTTCAAAAAAATTATTATTATTTTTTTTATTACTGATTCTGATTCTCTAGTTCTTCATCTTATATGATGAAATATTAGATTCATCAGAATAGATGTATTTTATATCAAAAAATTGAAAAAACAAGACAAAAGAGGGATAAGAGAAAAGGGACCAAACAAAAGTGTTTATTAAAGCTATTGTGGTTTGAAGGCCACATTTTTGTATTAAATATTTATTAAAAATATATAAATACTCTACTGCTTATTCTGCAGCCCTTATCAAGTATTGTGTACTTGCTCCGACTCAAGTGAACTGGACCAAACAATCTTTAAACTCATTTTTCTCAAAACTAGGTTTTTCATTAACCAATATTTTAAAAATCTTTCAAACAAAAAATGATAAAAAAAATTATAAAAATACCGGCTTGCTCAGCAGGATGTGTTCTTGTACAGAAAGCATAAGAACTCAATTTTGATCCCGTTGAAGATTTGGTTGGTACCTTTTTCTATGGACGGTCACAATTATATACCGACCCAAGCACCCGCATGCGTTTTCCATGTGATTATTTCATTGTTATTAAAAAAAGTATGATAAGTTTTTAATGGAATCTTTTGTAGTCAAACGTAGAAAAGAAATCCAATAGAGATTTTCATTTTCTTTAACAAAAAATAATAATTTAAGAAAACGCGTAGGGGAGCTTGATCCTCTGTAATTATTTGATTAGAAATGGCTAAATATGATATAAACTTCCCAGATTAGAATAGCAAGAATTGCTCACCTTGACTTCTTCGCTTTTTAGTCGTAAGTGCAAAATGACGCCTCGTATGTCAGTGGAAAAATCCTTCTTGCCGAGGTCAGAGGCCATTCCTCTCTATTCAACACCCTCGCAGTAGAAACCCGAACTGTCTGTGAATGATTCCAACTGGTCGATCCATCTTGATCCTGGTCTTTGCTCTCTATATTGATCTTTTCTAGGTCAGTTTCTCTGTGTACCAAAGTAGCGCAGAATGCGATTGAAAACAATAGTGCATTTTTACTCCCCAGCTTCACGGAGATAGAGAGTTAACTTGGATCAAAAGAACGAAGAATCTTGGAAGGAATTCTAAAATAAAGGAAAAAATATATAATCTATATATAATTATCAAATAATGAGAATTAAAATTGTTTATATATATATATATCCTACTGCATAGAAATAAAAAATTGAATCATTTCAACTCGTTAATGTCATTTAAAATTATTAATTATTAATATAATTTAAAAAAAGTTAAATAAAATGTTTTAGTATTCAACCTTAAATATCCACCCTTCTCCCAATAAATAAAAATAAATTAAATTAATTTTCAAATAAGATTAATAGAATAAAGAAATTAAAAATTTTGTTTTTGAATTTAAAATTTCAAGAGTCAAGATATATAAAATTTGGGTTGAATTTTAGTTTTCTCTTTAGCTCCAGTATACTTGAAGTTAAATACTTTTAAATAAAGAATGAAATAAAAGAGGAACGCAAATTTTGTCATTTCTTGACTCTAGGACCATTTTGCTATAAAGCCATGATAGTTACTAATTATTAATATTAGAAAAATAGAGTAATGAAAATAAATAAACTGACCAAATGGCAAAGTGAGATGACGATGAGTTAACTTGGATCAATGACAAGAAGAACCTTCGAAGGAATTCTGAA
Source organism: Euborellia annulipes (assembly GCA_023213315.1). Classification (NCBI taxonomy): domain Eukaryota; kingdom Metazoa; phylum Arthropoda; class Insecta; order Dermaptera; family Anisolabididae; genus Euborellia; species Euborellia annulipes. The sequence goes on from JAKCPI010027402.1 coordinate 7,068, forward strand.
ATAAAAAGTAAAAAGAAAATATAATTATCAGCTAATTTAAATTAATCGTTTTTACATTTTTTTTTTATCAAATTATTGTATTAAATTATTAAGGCTTACCTTGTTTAATGATATTTAATCGTTCTCCATTTTCTTTTAAACATTCTGGCTTAAAACAGCTGAAGTTTTTTTATCTCTCTTTGAAAATTTCATGAAATATATATATATATATATATACATATGATAGTGTGCTCTACAAACTCCAAATGAAAGGGATGTCTTTTGGTCTAAATCACATCTAAAATAAAAAATAAATAAATTTAATATTAAAAGATTAGTCCCTGGACCAGGAGTTAATTTAAAATAAAAAATGTTTGAATTTGTTATATCTGTTAATCAAAGATTATTGAGGCTTACCTTGTTTCTTTTCTATCCATTTGAAGAATAAAATTCTATGATATATATATTTGAGTGACATAATGTTCTCTCAGAGCTCCAAACATATGAGTTGAAGAGGAGTCTTTTGATCCAAATCACATCTAAAATGAAAAAAATAAATTATTTATTAAGATTTTTAGCAAATAATTATATAAAGATTTGGTTTAATGAGTGATTAAAATACTATATTAAAAATAAATAAATACAAAAATGATTTATATAAATACTTCAAAACATGTAAATTATTTGTATCGGTTAAACTTGATAGTAATAGTTTGATTAATATATGTTTAAGACTGACATTACCTCAAAATTTCAAGCTTTATAGGAATCATAATGTTAAAAGTTCATTAAATAATAATTTTACAAACTAGGGATAAACGAAATAAGAAAACACATAATTATTTAAACAAATTAAAAATTAAAGGAAAAAAAAAAGAAAAATTATTTGTCAAAGTGAAGGAAATAGTGAATGAGTTAATAAAACGAATAATCTATTTGATTTATATAATTTGCATACCTATTAATATTAAAATAAATATTAAATGATTAAAAGAAATATAATATTAAATAAAAAAATGAAAAAATAAAATTTGACTGACTGGCATAGAAAGGTTATCCTGTTGAAACACGAGTTTAGAATATTTTCAATTATTTAATTTATTGAAAATAATATTCCAGAGCCAATTAAATAAATATTTAAATGGATTACTGACCTTTAAAAGTGGAAATAATTAAGATGAAATATAAATAAGTTGAATTGATGACATGTGGGAAATATTTTAGCCGGTTTCGTTGGACAAGGCATGGATGAGATAAAGAGACGAGGCATTCGCTTGCGTTTTCAATGGAGTCAAAGTCAAATGGCTGCCGCTTCTCGATATGCACGCCATCTACACTGAATTGGAATGCAATAATAATAATAATTTTGTTTTCATAATAAAAAATACATTTGTTATTGTCGAAATAAATAAAAAAAATTATCTATTTTTTAAATTACCCTAAATAAAAAAATAAAATATTTTTTAAATTGGATTAAAATGATTCAATTATTCACCTAGTAGAAAGAGAGAGAAGATAATGAGTGCAAATGAGAGAGAGAAATAATCACTGAAAGAAGCAGTGGCGGATCCAGAGGAGTTTCTCGGGGCCCCCGAGTGGGGAGGGGGGGAGGGGGGGGGGGGTAATCTTGTGTGAAATTAATGGAATGAAATGAACTATATTAAACAAAATCATTTTTTATATTTCAATATATTACAATATTATTTACAATACCCACCATTATTTCATTTATTTTTTTACATTTGGATTTTAAAAAAAGAGAAAAAAAAAAAAAATAAAACAAAATTTTTGCTCTCTAATTATTATTATATAATATTTCTTACTATAAGGCATTTGATATAGTATAACAGTTTGACACATTTATATTTGTATTTATATAATAATATTAATAATAACATCAAACTCCAGATACTTAAAGATCATCAATCATTAAAAATGCTTTAAGTAATTATTTTAATAAAATCATTTTTTTGAAACAAAAAAACATCTCAATATTTAAAATTCTTAGAAAATATTTTCACCCAAGTTAAAATTTGGGGATTTGTGTTTGTTAAAAATTTGGCACTTGAACATAGGTTTTATAAATATATATATATATACACATATATATATTTATTTATTTATATGTAATTATAATATACAGGGTGGTCCGATTCCACTCCTCCTTTCAGGTTTTTCTAAAAAATCATCCATTTGATTTTTTTTCTGTCTCACAATATAAAATAATTAATAATAGATTAGAGATGTGGAATGTTCGATTTTAACACGATTGAATGAGAACAATTCTGTCATTTTCCCATTCTTCTTTCAAATATCTCTCTTCAAGAATAAAGAAACAAAAAGAAAAAAAAATTATAAAAAAATATATATTTAAATAGTCTTATTTATAATTTTTTTTTTTAAATAAAATTAATATCACTAAAAATAAAAAAATATATGGGTCACAAACCAATCAAGCAATCCGTACACAAAAATAGGAGAAAAATTATTTAATGGAATTGTCTAAAATTTTTTCATATTTCTTCAAAAGAGCTTTTTATTTTTTTTATTTGTAAAATGAATTATCATTTTTTTTAAATATTCATTTTATTATTATACTAAAATAATCATTTAATGTTTTTTTTTTTTGAAAACCGCTCAAATACTTCGCGTTATCAGAGTTGGGCAATGTCCAGATACAAGTATCTAAGATCAGTAGCGTCATTTCAACTTTTTCTTGGGGGGGGGGGGCAAACATTTTTTTTCTTAAAATTTCCTTACAAATAGGTACTCAACTTTGGCCAAAAGATATTTTATTTAATTGTTTAATTTTGTACAGTTTGTATACTGGTTGATATATTTTGAAATATTTTATTTAGAATAATAGAAAATTTTATAAAAATCAGAGCCCTTGGAGGCCCCTGCCCCCAAGGGCGGATACAAGGGGGTAAAGGGGGTAATTACCCCCCCCCCCCCCGAGATTTAAAAAAAATACTTTTTTTCGAAAAAAAAAAATTTATTTTTAATGTAAAATTTTAAAAATTAATACTTGAAAATTTGATTCATATTTATATTCTGGCAAATAAGTACAGAATGCGCCTTTAAATTACCGAAATGAAGAAAAAATTGTGTGCTGTGCGACGATTCACACCAGATCTCCCCCCCCCCCAGAAACACCTCTGGATCCGCCCTTGCCTGCCCCTCCCAAATGATGCCACTGTTTAAGATACAAGTATCTTAGTTGATAGAGAAAATGATTGTATCGACTATCTTGTATTTAGATACTTAAAAATTCAGTATCTCCGACAAAAGGATTTCAGATAGAAAGTGTGGCATAAAAAAATACAGAAAAGTATAGGCCTAATTCGAATGTATATTAGAGTAGTCGTTAAAAATTAAATTTCTTGCGGCGCCCCTTAAAAAGCTTTCTTTTGATGAAAAAACACTAGGAAAATTTTTTATAATTTTTTTATGCCAATCAATCAATTTATAATCAATAATCAATGATTATACCCAAAAATTAACTTAAATCGTCTTGAGGCACGTGTTGTCTTGACATAAAAAAATTATAAAAAATTTTCCTAGTGTTTTTTCATCAAAAGAAAGCTTTATAGGGGGCGCCGCAAGAAATTTAATTTTTAACGACCACTCTAATGTATATATATATATATATATACTTGTAAATAATTTTAAATTGATAATCTCAAATTCAGCATTTAATTCTAAAAACGAATAAACTCCTTCTTGCGCACGGAATTGCAATTAATAAATAAAAATGATGTTTTTTTTTACTAAAGGTTTTAAAATATTTAATTAAAAACAACAAAAAAATCACTTAATATATAGTGTGACAATAGAGGAGAAGGAATTTAAAATATATAGGCTTAAGATTATATTATATATTATTTTTTGAAAAAATGACGAAATGAACTATTTGAAAATAAAATGGTTCCAATTTAATTAATTCAATCAATTAATTTTTAATACAGTTATAAATGGTTGCCCGCAATTATTTAATTGGAAATAATGTGTTATGCCACTACTATGCATGAAAACAATAAAACAAAATTGAATATTTAAATTAAAATAAAAAGTTGGATGAAAATGTATATTTCGTGGACGTGAAATTGGAAATTTTTAAATTCTGTAAATTTCATGTAAAATTTAGATAAAAAGGCCATTTCGGTAGTTAGTGGTAGTATTGGTTTCCGACCCCTATTTCATTTGTTTAAATCATTAATTATTCTGTTGGCTTTGAGGTGTGTGTCTGCGAGCACGAAAGGTAAATTAACGCGGATCCCTGTAAGTATTTCAAATAATAATAATAACCGATCAGAGTAGGAGTCACAAGAATTACCAAGACTTTATACCTCAAAGTGATGATATTGAAGGAGATGTGAAAACAGAGGCAGCCAAAAAAGAAAATTCTCTGAATGCTCTTCTTTTTTGGCTGCCTCTGCTTCCACATCTCCTTTGATTGACATACACAGTGGCTGCAACCTATATCAAAACTTGTGATGATATTGAACGATATGCATAGAGAAACAAAAAATGCTGACTTAAATAAGGGACCTAGTTGAAAATTTATAGGCTTGACAGTCTCGGAAACATTTACTAGTAATAGGCAAGAACTACAAAAAAATTAATAATTATACAGAGAGAAGCTTCTTTGAACATTTTTTATATTATTTTTGTAATTTTTTTAAAATCATGAATTTATTTAAAATAAATGAATATGAGAAGCTTTTAGCCGGGCAACAAATGAATGTCTTCCGGATAATGGACGCGTTTATCTTCACTTTATTGTCACACTGTATATTTCGAAAACGTTTAATAATAAAAATAGAATAAATAACAAAATAAAATCGAAGGAAAGTCTTAAATTAAAAGGTACACATGACTCCACTAAGATTTTTTCAGATATAAAAAGATTTTCTAAATATTCTAAATGTAGTAAAGTATAATTCGATGAGATTTTAGTTCTTATTTCTTTATTTTTACTAGATTAATTCCCAAATGGTTATTTATATTAATATATTGTATTTGAAGAAATTTGGCGCTCACCTCAACAACACAAAATTTCCTAAGTAGCCCAGTGGCGGTTATGAATTTGTGGGGGGGGGGTTTTTTTTTGTTTTTAATAATTAAAAAAAAAAAATCAAGTAGCCTGCTGAGAATGCTGAGTGGCGAAAGTTCGAAATTCAACAATTGGAGAAAACGCGTTTGAAAGTTTTATAAATATATCCATTTAAATAGCCGGGCAACAAATGAATCGGCCAGAATCACTAGCAAAGAATGGAAACTTTGGCACTCAAAAGAGAAGACTGTTCAACAATGTTTGATAGGCTTAACTCAAAAATTGAATTTTCGGACTTTCGCTACTATGATTCTCAGCAAGCGATATAGAAGCCAATTTCGCTAATTGACACACGCACACTAATGCCTTGTCTCAGTAAGATTTCTTGTCGAATGAACATTAGAGATCTTTTTCAATACAAGGTTGCTAGTTTTTTTGGTTTTTTATCTCATCAGTGGTATAAATGTTCTTAAATTTTAAATTTTTTGTTGAAGTGTCATAGAATAAAATACCACCATAAATCACTATTAAAAAGTATAAATTAATTTTTTAATTCGGTTATATAAAGTATATCACTATAAATTAATTTTAAAATCAAATTATACTTTAGTTAAAATATAAAGAAAATCTTATAATTACAAACTACAATCAATAAAGTGACTTTCCAACGTTCAAAAATATATACAAGTATACTCCTAAAAAGTAGAAAGGCAAAAACCAGTATTTGTTTACACAGGTTTTTGGGCCTAGTTAAATTCTTTAGGAAGCACTAAAAAAAGGAAGACTTATTTTAAGAAAAAAGTTTTCACAATATATATATATGTATTTAATTGAAGGGAGAGTGTTTAAAAATATCGGACCAGCCGGTATTTTTATATTCTTTTTTTTTATTATATATTTATTTATTTTATTCAAAAAATAAAAGCTTTATAGATAGAGAAAAAACCCGGAGGGAAAAGGTTAAAAAAGATGGGTTGGGGATGAGGGGGGGGGGGGAGGATGGGAGGTTAAATGATTTCTTAAATGATATCAATTTTCTAAAATTATTTTTTTTTTTTCTTAAACTGTTAAAAAAGATAAAAAATTTTTTTTGGGTCCCATTTATTTTTCTTTAATATTCATATTAAAAAATAGTGATGATAAAATTGACTTTCAAAAATCATTAGGCATTTGATATGGTCGAATATGGAAGTGATTTGTCCCCCCTGATTTTTGTTTTTTTTTGGCACCTAAGAGGAGAAATAGAGGTAGGCTAGAGAAAGTGGAAGGGGGAGAAGAAGGAAGACACTGCGGAAGACGTAAGCAAAAAACGTGCGGCCCATTTAAACAAGAAATTACAAAATACTGTGGATATCCTCAATTTGATACGAAAACTATTATATATATATATTATTATTAATATTCTCTTTGTATAGGCTACAAAGACGTTTTTTGAGTAGGAACTAAACCTAACCAAATGACAGAATCGTTTTTTCCCTTTTTTTTTCATAATAATAACAACAACAACAACAACAACAAAAAATATGTTTGAAAGTTCCTTGGTATATATGCATACATACGGTGATGTGCGGGTGTAAGTGTGCATATATTCAATCGAAACGCGAGGATGCCCGTTGGGGATTCTCCGACGAAGATGATGAAGATGTGGGAGGATCCCCCGTGGGCCAGCCCCGGTTATGTATCAAAGACGCTGGGATATTTGGATTTGGGGGTCGTGGTGAGGGCGATAATGTCACCAGTCTTTTAACACCATCGTCGGTGTTTTCGGGAATGGGTGGCACCGTTGAAGTACCAGGGTGATACCTCTCTGCGGGGATGAACGACGGAGGTGGCGATGCTAGAGGTTCTCCACCGTCATCTGAAGAATCACCAGCGGTCGTTATTATGCCCGTCGTCGTTGTTCCGTTGGATGTTTCACCATCCCAACTGCCTCCACTAGACGTCATTTTTGATGGGTCTGGTATAGAGAGCTTTTGCGCCAGGATCTGAAAACAACAAATAAAATAAATAAAAATAATAAAAAAAATATTCTTGACTATGTCAAAAATAATCTGGTGATGGTGATATGATCTGTAGATACAGGGTATCCACAAAAAAACTCTCTTTAGAATTAAATAACTCGAAGCCCACGGGCCTTGTGTAGTTGCCAGAGTGCTGGCCTATACAAAGGGTCGCGGGTTCGGATCCCGGGCAGTGCGATAATTTTATTTAAGTCTATTGGATACCAAATGGCTTAAATAAATTTGCCTGGACCCCCAATAGATATATTAATATCATGAGTATCGTAAAAAGTCTTTTATGGCCCTGAGTTGCCGAAAAGACTGTGTGTTCGTGTGAGTGCGAGTGGAAAAAAGTGTGAGTGTTAAAAAAAAAAAAAACTCGGAAAAAAAAGATGGATATAAAAATGAAACCAAAGGATTATTAATTTTTAAAGCTGCAAAAGCCCAATACAGAAATTTTGAAATTAGTTACAAATTATACTAAAAAATGGCAACATTGAGTCCCTTATTTAAAGAATGGTCTGAAAAGCAAGCGTTTGGTCTTGGGACAGTTGAAACCTGAAAAAAAGGTGATTGAAATCATGTATTTCATGAAACAACGTATTTCAAAAATTTTCTGAGACTTTTAGAGTCAACTCTAGACAAAATTTATAACTAATATCTAAACTTCTTATCAGATTACAACTTTCAAGATAAACACACTTTTTGTTCCATTCAAATGTTTTCACTTTAATTAATTTTAAAATTAGTGAGTGCTTTGGTGCATGGGCGTATTCAGAGGGGGGCCAGGGGGGGGGGGGGGGCAGCTCCCCCTTTAAATTTGAAATTAAAATAAAAAACAAAAAATATAAATAAAAAACTGAAAAATTCACGCCATCTGAACAGGGTTGTTCGGTTAAAATAAGGATGGTTAAGGTCACTGGTTTAAACAGATTTTAATCGTCCCGTGGTTTTTTGAGTGATCATTTAATTTTAATTCCGCACTCTGTGAGGGTTTTTTAAAATTGAATTCTGCAGTTAAATGGAATATTAATTAAAAAAATTTGATTTCAAAGGTTTTAATATACTGTCGGAAACTAAAGTTATCCAAACACAAAAAATCTGGTGTGAACGGCCTCACAAGACTCAACTTTCTCTTACATTCCTCTTACATTCGCTAATGTTCTTGTCGCACCAAATTTTTTTGTGTCGGGATATATTTAGTTTCCGAGAAAAATTACAATAATGAAATTAGAAAAGTTGACCCCCCCCTCCGTGTCGAGCTGGATACGCCCATGCTTTACTTTGGTGAGCATCTTATAGAATCTTCTCTGAAAGTTTTTTATTCTTTCCCTAGTATATTTATATTTATTTGAATAATTATGTTAAAAACTATTTCTTCCAGCGTTCTTCTTTCTTACAATTTCCATTATTACGCACCTGGAGGCTCTCAAGCGAATTGTCACAGTCAGAGGTGTCGATCTCGTTGAGAGAGACGCCCTCGCGTTCCATATGTGCATAGGTGCCAAAAGGCAATTTGCCAAGGCATTCGAGCTTCATGATATGCATTTTGCTTCGCAAATGCTTGGCTAAATGACCGTGGATTCGGAATGCAATCTTGCAGTCCTCGCATTTAAATGGCCGCGGATTTGCTGACGTTGGAGTTCCAAACGTAGAGTTCATTGACACCTAGAAAAATAACAAAATCAAACATTTTATTATTATTATATATTTATTTATATAGAATTTTTCAAGTAAAAATCAAATATTATTTAAGAAAGCTTTTTATCTAAAAGGATATAAATATAAATTAACAAATAAATAATTTTTTAATCAAAGATACCTTTATTCAAAAATTTTTTCTAACATTTTATAATATATAGGAATAGGTACTATAGTTTTTAAGATGCGTTGTCCCCTTTTGAGATTTGCTTTGACATTTGAACAATACTATTGAATAATTTTCTAGTATAAATATTTGCTACTTACGAGATAAAAATTTTCTCGCCCTACCCTCCAGAAAAAATCGTATATTACTATCCCCGTGATAATAGCACAAATTTCCATGGATTGGCTTTATTATTATAAAAATAGTCTTGTTAAAATTACCTTATTCTGATGACTAACGCTTCTTTCGTGTTTCTGTAAATGTCCTTTGGTGCGAAATGAAACAGCGCAAGCCTCGCAACGAAAAGGGCGTTCGAAATAATGAATATTTACATGTAACAAAAGCTGTGACTGTTTTGTGAACATTTTGTCGCACACTAGACATCGAGATCGACCATCTTCAAGAACACTAAAAAATAAAAAAAAATAAAAAAAAACATGAATACTGGAAAATTTATCAATTCTACTGTGATAAATTGTATGTCTAGTCATTTTTCTTTTTGCCAATTCTACTGTGATAATCTTATATCTAGCATTCCAGATTTTTTTTCTTGATCCATTGTATCTATCAGCTAAATAAATAGCAAATGAGCTATTTTGGTTGTGATTACTAGAATATTAAATAAATTATGTAGAAATTTTTTTTTTTTCTTAAAAAATGTTTGTTTATTTATCTGCCATTAACGGCATCGAAGCTAAGTTCTTGTTAATAAACCTAAATCTCTTCCCTATTGAATATTCTTCATAATTATAATACAATTTTGCCTGTGACCAGTGGCTCAGAGAAAAGACATTAGCTTCTTGTGCCTAGGGGGACTCCGGGTTGGCTTCCCGTCCCAAGTGAAAAAAACTTATTTCATTTGAATTGGCTACTAATCATTTGAAATAAATAGGGATGGGGGTCTAAATGGTCTTAGATGCCGAAGAAGACCTTAAATAAATTTAAAAAAAAAAAATTCTTCTTGTCAAGTTTCGCCGAGAAAAAATTGAAAAAGTTTTAAAAACAAGTTATCTAAAGAAATTAAGATTTTTTGTCTAATATTTTTATATTTATTTTAAACTATCCATTCAAGTCACAAATCTCCTTAACGGTGCTAGTATTTGAAGATATTATTTTAAAAAAGTTTTCATCCCCCTGAGAAACCCGCCCTCATGTAAATTGAATCTCCCAACCAACCGCCCCCACCGAAAATCGCATCCCGTCCCATGTGACAAAAATTTATTTAAATTGATTGGTAGCCAATTCAATTTAAATATATAGGGACGGGGTCTAAATGCCGATAGATGCCGAAAAATACCTTAAATAAAAAAAATAATAAAATAACCGCCCCCTCCGACAAAATTGCATTAATCTTTCTCTGAAGTGAGATTCAATATTCTTGAGTAAATTAATAGACATTTTTTAAGAATATTTCTATTTAATATTCTAGTAATTAATTGTCTTTCCTTGCTCTTTTTTAAATTAATAAAGAGAAAGGTAAAAGAAAGGAATCCGAAAAAGTTATTTATCATAGAAAACGAGAAACTAACATATTCTTTATTTGCGCCACTATTTACCGGGTATATACTTAATTTACTGTCAAAAATAAATGTCATAGCATACCTGACATAGCTGGGAGACGGACCATTGTATGGTTGAATAAACTCCGCTTTAGGCTGTCCGGCGTTTGCTACTGCAGCTTGTGCAACTGCAGCTGCAGCAACTGCTACAGCTAAGTCTTGACTTGTCGAAACGGGGGTGGATGTTGATGTTGTTGTTGTTGTTGTTGTCGTTGATGATGATACTATCTGCTGCTGCTGCTGCTGCTACTACTGCTGCTGCTGCTGCTGTAGTCACCACCGCGGGTGGTGGGCTCACTCTTGCTATTATTTCGGGAACCAATTTTATGGTCGATTGAATAACTGAAGGTTGAGGCGGCGGAGGTATAGGCGGCGGTGGTAGAGGCGGAGGAGGCGGAGGTGGCGGTGGAGTCCGATACTGCTGCTTGATTCGAGAATCTTGTAAAGCTCTTTCAGTGAGATATGCTTGTAGCATGGTAGTTTCTGCAGTCGGATCACTGAACCTTGTTGGCGTTTGAGGTAACCGTTCGATACTACTACAAATGGCGAGGAGGGTGGCTGGTTCAGACACAGGCGTAAGGATATCCTTAGCCGGAACTTTGGGTAGAGGATGAGGTTTTGGGTGGGGGCGTGAGGTAGTCAAATCCATTGGGACACTATCAGGCCGGTTTTCTTCCTCCGGAGGCCTATGTCTTGGGAAATAACATCGGCCCGCTTGATTGAACACAGGTTCTGGTTTAATACCAACCGAATGGGAGAGATGTTCTCGCTCTGTCTGAGGAGAGACGGCAGCCACCGTATTCTCATTCGATGGTATTGTCACCGGACTTCCGCACACAGCCATGTAAGGATAGGTAGAAGGTCTTACTGAAAGGCCAACAGCAGGAACAAGTCCTTGGGATGCCGAAACAGCAGCCAATTTGCCATCCCGACCCTCGGCAAGGGAAAGGAGTCCACGAGCTGCCTCCCGTTCTGGGCCGGAATCTTCACCGGTGCTTTCCCCACTATCTTCATCGTCTTCGTCACTATCATCCTCCTCCATATCATCCAAATCATCCGAATCGGATTCAGGAGATCCATGTGCCGCTCGTAAAGCTTGCTATAAAAAAAAAAACTTATTAAAAACATAAATGGAAGCCAACTCGGGGCTCCAGGCACTAGATGCTAATGTCTTTTAGCTGGACATGTACTTGTTTATATAGTAAAAGAATAAATCAAGATAATTTTGAAAAATTGTTTTGTCTTCATTTAATCAACACCTTCTACTGTCCAAGAATAAATCTACTGTTTGAGTTTTCAATTAGTAAAAGAAAATGATATGTTGTTAATTACCTGATTACTTAATTCAGCCAGTTGTCTGTACCTCTGTAAATATGGGCTATTAATCCGAAATATATCTGTAAAGATGGGCTAATAATCCGAAATATAATGAGTATAATCTACAATTTGTTGTTATTATTCTAATACCCCACATATAAATAAAACCTCAGTTCAAAATGTTTCACTTAAAAACCACACTGAAATCTTTAAATTTACTGATTACTTAATAACTAATCGTGTTCATTATTTTAACTTTTAGGAATTAATTAGGTGATCTCTTCTTCCTTGAAGTTTCTACATTATATAGAGATGTTTAAATTATTCAAATTTAAGTAGCTTGTTCTTGAGCAATATTTGGAGGAGGGACCCTTTTCAAGACACTTAAAAATATATTTTATATATAATATTCAACTATTGATTGAAGCTTAATGAGTGATGCCGAGAGAAATGTAGACCGAAACTCCTCAAACGCTAATTTTTCGGCAAGGGTGCAGGATGGGGAAAAACAAAAAAAAAGAATAAATAATTTTTATTTTGTTTTTCCCCATCCTGCACCCTTGCCGAAAAATTAGCGTTTGAGGAGTTTCGGTCTAATATTCAACTATTTTTATGGAAAATAAATAAATAAATAAATAAATAAGTAAATAAGTAAATAAGTAAATAAATAAATAAATAAGTAAATAAATAAAACATAAGAAGAAGGCGGACAGCCAAGAAATTGGCCCCAACGAATGAAACTCTAAGTCAGGGGCGGCCAACCCGAGGTCAAAGGCGTTATTTGGAGAGTGGGGAAGACAGGGGGCATTTGCTCCCCCCCCCCCAAGCCTTTTTTAAATTTTATATTACTCTAAATAAAATATATGTAAATAAACAGTAAAAAATCAAAAAATTAATTAAATTAAATAACTTTTGGTCAATCCAAATTTGAGATACCTATTTGTAAGTAAATTTAAAAAAAAATAAAAGTTTGCTCCCCCTGCCTGCGGTCCGTCTTGAATATTGTTCCAGCTCGCGAGATTGACAACACTTTTACAATATATATTTATTTTATAATGGCCAAAGTAACCAATGAATTTAAAAAATTAAATTAATATTCTTGCGAATAAATTTTAGATATTGCCTGTTATATTTATGAGTTTAGAGTTAAGAGTTTGCAGAATAATATTCTTTATAAATAAGAAATTTTATATATAATATTTACAGGGCCGTGCTTAGGGGGGGGGGGCGACCGGGGCCTTTGCCCAGGGCGCAAATTTTGAAGGGGCGCAAGTGCAGAAAAATTTAAAATTTTGGTTCCGGGGGCGCCACACGGGAAAAAATTTCGGTCCCGGGGGCGGAAAAAATTAGCGTCTCTAAAAAAAAGGTAAAACATTTTTCCGGACGGGAAACATTATTGTGACAATGTAAAAAATATATACAAAGGGGCGCTAAATAACCTAGGCACGGCCCTGAATATTTAAGATATTATATACATCGCGTAGGTAAGCCGCGAATAATATTCTGTTTAGTATCATATTTATTATTATTCCGCCGACCCCGCAACGAGGGAATAATAAGGGCGAGGATAGAAGAAGAATAAGAAGAGTATCATTATTATTATATTAAGTATGTTTAGATGTAAGAATCAGGGCCGGATCTAGGGGGGGGGGCAGAGGGTGCGTGTGCCCCGGGCGGCAGATATCAGGGGGCGGCAAATTTAGAAAGATTTACTAAAAAAAAGGTAAAATGATATGAATTTTGTATAGAAGATTTTAAGGAGGTGGCGGCAAATTAAATTTTGCCCCCCCCCCCCTGAAAAATCTCCTAGTTCCGGCCCTGGTAAGAATAATAGTAAATAAATTTATAATAATAATAACTCAATATGTTTCAATTTTTATTCCAAAAAATGTCTATAATGGGTCTAAACCTAATAATATGGGGATTTATAATTTTATATACGGCCTGTGGAGTTATGATGCATTTCCAAAATGGCCCGCAAGATAATTTGGGTTGGCCACCCCTGCTATTTTTTATGCTTTTAGAGTTTATAATTAAATTTAAAAGATTAGGAAAGAAAATTAACCTGTCGGGCAAGGCTTTCCTGATCTATGTAGGAATCATCGACAGCAGTAGGAACAGGGTCCAAGCCGAGATCAATGCAGCGTTTGTAATGGGCTTTGGATTTCATATGCTTAGTAAGATTGCCTTTTGTTTTAAAGCTGAAAAAAAATTATTTCAATTAGAAAAACATTCTATCCTTATAAAAAAAAACTTTGATAGAAAAATTGTATTATAGAAAAGAGCTATAAGAATTTAGTACAAAATCAAATTTACCTGAAATTGCAGTGAAGACATGTAAAAGGTCGGACGTCAGTGTGTGTACGAATGTGTTTTTTAAGCATTGAGGGCTTTTTGCATCTGATGCCACATTCCTCGCAGACATAACGTCCTCGGCCTAAAAATCAAATTAAAATAACGTCAGAAGAGTGAATGACGCATGCATGCCAACCTTTGACAGAAAAAAAAACAACAGAACCCTCGTCAGTTGGTTTATATAATTTGCAAAGTAGCTGGCACATAACTTAAAAAGAATAAAAAGACGAACCTCTTCCGCGAACATAGATGTACTCCTCGTTGGACTCAAAACCGCCATCACAAATACGAACACGCTTGGGCAAGGGTTCCAGCTGATTATTGCTCGGCGTGGTTGATGTAGTTGCCTCTGAATCCGAACTCGTCGAATTGAGTGAAGACACACCGGTTGACGAGGATGACGACGATGACGATGACGTTTTCCTCTGAGACCAGTACGCCGAGTGGGTGAGCCGTAAGCCGTTGATCGTCATACCCTTGGGCCCACCACCGTGATTGGAGACAGCGACAACGGAGCCACTCTTCTGTCGTGAGTCGTATAACGCCATGGCTCGAGCTGGATCCAGACCCAATGGGTTTGGCGATGCTTCCGAACACACCTGCCGCCAGAGAAGCAGAGTGTCAGCATCACTCCCAAATGACTGGCCATACTTCAAAATACAGAAAAATCTTGTCAATTAAAAGAATATTAAGGATTTCAAAACATTTCTTCGATAATAAAGTAATCTGCATCCTTCTATTGACATTTGATAAAAATTTACCAATTACAGCAACAGTCCGGCTTTCATTAGTCAAGTTCACTATAGTATGGTTTGAAGTTTTACAATAACAATTTTATTTACTTGAAAAACAAAATACTAAGGGTGCGTTCGATTTGGCGCTTTAAGCGCTAATAAGCGCTTTGGACGTTGCTCAAGCCGTTTGATTTGACGCTATAAGCACTCACAAATCAAGGAATGACGTCTTAATTATGTCATAAATAGAGAACTGGTAGTTTGGACTTCGGATAATGGCAAGTTCCTTCATTATTTCCGAAATCAATGCAAAATATTAAAAGATTATGAATTATTTTCTTTCAAAATGTCATACATAACCTATTAGCTTATAATTGCCAAATCAAACGCTATTGAGGGAACTCTCAAAAGTCAAAACGAACGACTGAAAATATCCTAGGATTTTTTTTTAACAATAAATTCTTAAATCCATAAAAGAATTATTATTTTTGGTGATTATCCCTGTGTAAATATCAAAACTCAACAAAAATATTAATAAATAAAATAAGAGAAAAAAAGCACACAGTTAAAAAAAATTTTCAAAATATCAAGCGTTAAGCTTAAGACAAAAATTCTTTAAGCAGATAACAATTATCATGGAGTATAAATAACAAATGGCTGGGAAAAAGAGTTTACCCTGGTAATTTAATTTTATAATATTCGAATTTTCTAAAGTAGTGAAATCTGCTAACAAATTATTTCATAAAAGAACCAAATATTTAAAATATTTTATCTCTGCTTAAAGAACTCATTGTCACTTTAACTAGACAACTACAATCTATAAATAAATCCAAAATATAAAAGAAATAGTGGCAATGTGCAATGTGTACCTTCCAGTTGGAGTACATGCTCAGTTGTTGATGTTCTGGCGTTTGCTCTACATACATCGGCTGTGTTCGAGTGACGGTGCAGAAATACACGCGTGTGCTACATTTTAGGCCTAAGTAGGTGTATGCGTGGCCATTGAGGTAGAGTTGCCCATAGGATTTTCGAGGCCGAGGTGTTTCAGGTGAGATGAGGCTAAGAACTGATCCCCCGCCAGGTGTCACCCCTGCATGGGTTCTTTTAGGCACAAACGTGCCTGGTTTCAATGGGAGAGATGTTGGCCTCAGGAATTTTGGACGAGGAGCTGCAACTGTTGTAGAAGATGTTGTAGAGATCGTCATAGTTTCAGAGATGGTGGATGTAGATGTGCTGCTCGAAGTAGTTATTGTTAACGTCGGGCTCGTGACTATTGGTACTACTATTGGTATCGGAGAGGTAGATAACTTAGGAGAGACAGGAGAACGCTAAAATAAAAAAAAAAATAATATTTTATTTAATAATTTGATGAGGGACGGATTCAGAGAAATAAAACCAGTTTTTTCTCTCAGGTGCCATTTAGTTGAATTTATTGACAGTGGCGCTTGAAAAAACTAATTTTATTTCTTCAGATCCGCAATTTATCATACATTGATTTTTTTAATTTTATACATCTTACCTGTCTTTCAGGAAGAAGTTGTTGTGGTTGAATTTGTTCAACTTTGATCACGTCTCGTCGAGCTGCAGATATGGTGACCAGGGCAGTGTTATTAGGGGGAGGAGGATCCACTCGGATGCTTGGTGGAGATCTTTTTATTTCTGTTGAGATCACTCGCGTAGGCCGAGGTTGGGGAATAAGAGGAGGTGGAATAGGATTTGCCAAATTGAGCGGTCCTGGCATTCCAGGTACATGAGGTAATGTCAACGGATTGTACGCTGTAATGGAAGTCAAGGGGTTGAACGTTGAGGTTTGATATGGAAAAGGCAATTGTACAGGTTGAGGGATGCCTGGTATTGAAAGGTTTGGAGTGGTTATATTAGGCATAATTGGGACTAGGAACTTACTGGCAGCAGACGACACGGGAGGTGTGGCCGGGGGAACCGTTTGCGGTGATGCTGTTCTAGGTGATTTGCTCGCAACTTGAACGATTGTCCCACCAGAATGTAAACCAGAACGAGCAATTGTAACAACTTGAGACTCCTCTTTAACCACCCTATTTCCACCAACTGGCAACACAATTTCCTTCCCTTGATTATTTGCATCAATGCGTAATGTTCGTGATTCTAAGCCATCGAAAATTTTAACCTCTCCACCGAACATATGTACAGCTGACCGTTTGGCAATCTCATCAGAATGACGTATAGCTCTAGAATAAGAATCCTCATATCCCTCAATTAAAGGAGTTTTGCCAAGTAATGGCCCAGGACTTGGTTGAGGAGGAGGTGCAGGAGCTGCCCGTGGGGGTGAAGGTGTTCTTGCTCTTGAATTTAATGTAGCCGCTGTAACTACAGCAGCAGCTGAATGTCCATGAGCCTTAAGTAATAAGTCTTTTATAATTGAGCCTTCAGGATTATCAGGATGAAGAACACGTTCTTTGGCCGTATTTTCTATTAATTTCAACGCTGAAATATTTTCTAATCTTGCCACTTTTGTGGCTGGCACTTGGAGTTCTCGCATAATTAGAGCTTTAAGGCCTTCTTGTTCGCGGGGCCTTTTTCGAGGTAATTCTTCTTTTACAAGATTTAGAGGACCATCTAGGGGCAACGGTAGTGGTCGACGCCATTTTCGGCCATTTGATTCGACAATAGCTTGGTTGTCGGAAATAATTTTACTAATTCGTTCATCGATATTGTCTTTCGAGTCTTCTTCCACATACCATGAGGCTTTGTGGAATTTTGGCTTATAAATAGCCCGGCGGGGAAGTTGAGGATTAATATTATTATTATTATTATTTGGGATAGTGGAAGCTACGGAGGCTGAGGGCGCAGGCAGAGCTGGTGGTGATGGTGTTGATGTTGCTGTTGTTTCTCCCGGATTGACGGGTGTAGGTGTAAGAGATTGGGATCTAGATGATGATTCTTCATCATCATCATCAACTGAAGAGGAATCGGCAGACACGGTTGACTCCCCGAGCTTAATTGCGTGTGCTCTTGAACGATGATGTTTATATAAATTTGATTTTGTTTTGAATGCGAAACCACACGGCCGGCAAGGATAAGGACGCTCGTTAGTATGTGCTCTGATGTGCTTTTGAAGCACAGATGGTTTGGCGCAGGCTAATTGGCAGTAAGAGCATATGTATTTTCCTAAAAATAAACAAAAATAAAGAGGTTAACGACGATGACTATGGCATACAAAAGAAGGATTGAAATGGACACTAGTATGGACAAATTAAAACATTTAGAATTATATTAATAAATCAAAATATATGAAAAAAGATGTCGCTACAAAAAGATAAATGTTAAAAATCAAATAGTTGAAGTATAATAGAGATGAGAAAATCA
This sequence comes from Euborellia annulipes, assembly GCA_023213315.1. NCBI lineage: Eukaryota > Metazoa > Arthropoda > Insecta > Dermaptera > Anisolabididae > Euborellia > Euborellia annulipes. The sequence continues at coordinate 25,280 of JAKCPI010027402.1, forward strand.
TTCTTTCAGAGGATCCTGCTTGCTATCAAAGATTATATCTTCTTCAAAGTGCAGTATCAGTTTTTAATAGATTTCCATTTTTTAATTTTTATAGATATCAATTGTCTTTGAAAAACTTTTACGACATTTTAAAAACTTCAATCTGATTTATTCCCTATTAAAAATGTCATTGTTAAATTTTGTAGCCAAGTTTTATATGCAAAAACTATAAATATTTTTATTTTATTTAAATCTAAGTTTAAATTTTGTCTTTATGCCAGACAAATTGGATAAACAATCGACCTGAGAATATATAATATAATCAATCAAAACATAAAATTATCTTTGAATTAGTGGCATCCGGAATTTTTTTTTTAATTATTCAATTTTTTAAATGCTCTAATTATCTTATTAGAACAAATAATTTGTTTGAATTTTCATCAAGATTTTTTTCAAATGGAAAAATAAATTAAGTGAATTTAATAACGCATTAAGAAGTGATGCTCAACCAGACGACAGATACTAAAAATATAGAAACGCCTACTAAAAGATCCAGGCATAGGCGCCTTGAAGGGGAAGGGGGAATAACTGGGCACATGGCCCTCTTGCTAAATTCATTCAAGAAATTCAATTTTTATAATTATTAGAAAAAAAATAGTTTTATACTGTACAGTAATATCTGCAGGGCCGGATCTGGGGGGGGGGGGGCAGTGGGGACATGTGCCCCGGGCGGCAGATATCAGGGGGCGGCATTTAAAGAAAGATTTACTAAAAAAAAAAAGGTAAAAATGATATGAATTTTGTATAGAAAATTTTAAGGAATAAAAAATCTCGTAGTTCCGGCCCTGAGTATCTGGATAATAAATATTTGTTTTATACTATAAAATACTAAATTTATTTCTTCACATATACCAATATAATAACAAGTTCTGCAAAGTCGTTAAAGAGGAGGTGGGGCTTTTAGAGCAGTGTTTCCCAAACTTTTTTGTGCTATGCCCCACCTATGCCTTTCTACAAATTGTATCCCCCCTCTCCCTTACATATTTTTATTTTATTTTTAGGAAAAAAACTTGGAAATTATTGAGCAAACAAAATATAGTAAGTAAATTTTCAAAATACGTATTTCAAAATGTCCCCCTTAACAATCAAATTTCCTCCTTGTGGGACGTGGGAAACACCGATTTAGAGGCAAAGATAGTTTTATAAAGAACAAAGGTCAAATGAAAGATTCAAGAAGGGAAATCTTTAAAGAGGACGTAAAATTCCTGCTTTTTTATTAAAATAGGAGTTTTTAAATCCCTTCAAGTATAGCAAAAACTAGGGCAGGATCTAGGGGGGGGGCAGTGGGTGCGTGTGCCCCGAGGGGCAGTTATCAGGGGGGCAATTAAAGAAAGATTTACTAAAAAAAAAGGTAAAATGATATGAATTTTGTATAGAAGATTTTAAGGAGGTGGCGGCAAATTAAATTTTGCCCCACCTAAAAAATCTCGTAGTTCCGGCCCTGGTAAAAACTAAAAATTTATATGAAGCAAACGAAGTGATTATTATTTATATAATAAGAAAATTGTGTAAATATATTAGAGAAGGCCAAAGAATTCCCTTGGCTTGATTTATTAAGAAAATGATACGTTTTCTATATAAAAATATGAAATTAAAAATAGAAAACTGGCGCTTCAAGGTTGTCTAAAAATATGAATTCGAATTTTGATTTTGCTATTTGCCCAAGGGTAAGTGGTGGGCGGGTTGAAGAAAAAAAAAAAAAAAAAGAAAGCCAGAGAAAAAAAAGGTGGGAGGATTGACCTGTCGTCTCCACTTGCTGTTTCGGTGTTGTTGAATTAGCGTTGGTGATGATCGTGTTCGTTGTGCTTGTGGTCGACGTCGTCGTCGTCGTCGTGATTGCCGTCGCCTCGGTGGCTAGGACTACTGCCGATGTTGCCGATTTAGTTGGTGTAGGTGTTGTTTGCGGGGGCGTTAGTGTCGCCCTCGACGGCGCCGCCGATGCCGTTGTCGTCACTCTCACCACTAAACTATCTTGCACTTTGGCTAGTTTTTTGAATTTCTTATGTAAATAACGTTCGGGATCTTCCTCTAAAGCTGATGTTGCTGATAACGCTGTTGTAGCTGAGGCACCGCCGTTTAAAGAATGAACTGTAAACAGACAATGTTAAATATTAGTAAGATTATAAAATTAATTATATAATAATAATAAAAAAGTAAAAAAATGGGGTTTCAAATAGTAAATTAGAGAAAATGCTATGCTAAATGAAAAACGAGATGTAATTGAAATAATAATGAAGAAAAAATGTGATGTGACTAAAATTTTGGTCGTTAGCTCTATCTTTGTCGTTGTCATCTCCCTATGGGATTGAAATCGTATATTTAAGTTAGGTACAGTGAGGGACAATATTAAGTCCCACCCATGCGTTTTCTACTTGTGATTATTTCATTGTTTTAAAAAAAAATATTAGACCTATATATTTTTTAATGAAAACTTTCAAGGTTCAAACCTAGAAAATTTCCAATAAAGATTTTTTTATCAAAACAATGAAATAATCACAAATAGAAAACGCATGGGTGGGACTTAATATTGTCTCTCACTGTACCCTCTCGGACAGTCAAAATAAGCTTTTGAACAAAATCGGCCAAAAACTACTAGTACCTTACTGAAGTAATTTATCAGTTTTTTTCGAATTTCTCAAAATCGGCTCTAACAATTTTGATTAAAATTCATAAATCAATTATTTTTTAGATCCTCTTTAAAATGTATATTCTAATTTTGCCCTGAAAATTGTTTTAAGCACACTTTACTGATTTTGTTTTTCAGATTTTTCAAATTCCATTTTCCGAAATAACCATAGTTTATTTCAAGCAGTCAACATTTAAAACGCAAGTTGCTATGGGAAACAAAATATATCTCGACACAGATTTTTTAAAACTGTTTAAAGGCTAGAGTAACTTGATTAATACCCAAAGGCCGGTAATGACACAATTTTTTTTTTTAAAGCACAGGACACTATCATTAATTGAAGAGAGAGTGTAGGAAAGTATCATACCATTCACCGTTTAAATTAATTAAAAACGAAAATTAATCTCTTAGGTTTATTGCTGTCGTTTCTTGAAACAAATTAAGTGATGAGATTTTTTTTTTAATGTTGATTTCCTTATTGGGTTCAATTTTTTTTTCTATTTCTTTCATGCATACTTTTTCTAATTCAGTTATTTAGTAACTCGTAATAAATAACATACTTTATAATTTCTCTGAAGAGATATCATCGTTTTTTAAGGGAAGCTCTAATAAAGGGGAAAGGGGGAGAGAAAAAACTAAATTAGAATTATTTTTTATAGCAATAAATACAGAATGATTTGAGAATAATATGTTCATAATTAATTTTTTTTTTTCTATAATTCAAAGAGCTCACCGTTGGCACAAGTTGAAACGTTCTTAAACGTATAACACGAGGGTAAGTTTAAAAGATTTTAATTTAGCTTATGGGCATTGTACGTTAATACGTCATCTTCAGAGCTACGACACAAACTCGTGCATAGCTCTGAAGATGACGCATTAACGTCAAAATGCTCATAAACTAAAATAAAATTTTTTTGAAACTTAACCTCATGTTATTTAACTACCCCAAACCAGTGGGCTAGAGGTAAACTTGTATTATTCTTATTTTAAAAAGAAAACTCAGCTTAAAATTTGGAAAGGTTAAGTCAAGAGTTATGGATTTGTAAAACAAATATACGCACATTTCATAAATAAAACTCCAACAATTTTTAGAAAGTAATATTGATGTAAATTTTTTCCTTTGTCCTCCCCCAATGACCTATTGCTTTGACATTTGATGCAATTTAAAAAAGAGGGTTATATTCTCTTCCATTCCGTTAACAGAGGAGAAAAAAAATCTATTCCATTATTTCGTATTATTTCTCTCTGTCTCTGTCTCTCTTTATGAAAGGGATTGCTTGTGACATGGATATTCGTATATGATACAAATAAGAGAGAGAGAGAGAGAGAGGGTGAAATGACCTTTTAAATGTAAGTGGGCGTTTCTATTTAAGATATTTTAATCAATAAGGATAACCAACAAACAACAACCTAGAAGCATTTCATACACATTCTTACTAATTACATTATTAAAGGATTTGTTTTAATTAAATTAGGGAAGAGGCAGTGTCGAATTCAGGGGATCCCCAAACCAAAAATGTCCAAAATTTAACATAAAAGAGCAAAAAATAATATATGAAGCATTATTATGATAAAAAAAATTGTTCCGAGGGTACAGTGAGTACCCTTTTTGATTTTTTAACATTTTCAACAATTTTTTTCCAATTTTAATAAAATTTTCTATTTATTTAGGATGTGTTATTACAATGAGATTAATAATTTGAAAAATATGGGAAATAACCATTAGCAAAGTTTTTTAACTTTTTTTTTTTAATTAAGCCAACTCACGAATCGAATTGGTTGAAAAATTAAGGTGTCCGATTGACCTGACGTTTTGCAAAGATAAATTGTTTGTTGATTGAAATAAGAGAGCAGGGGGGAGTAGATGAACCTTTAGAAAATTAAAAAAAAAAAATTAAGCTAAACCATGAATCAAACTGCCCTCGGGCTTGGTGTAGTTAATAGCGCGCCTGCCTTATATACCAAGGGTCGAGGGTTCGAATCCCAGGCAGTCCGATGATTTGGATACCAATTGGCTTGAATAAGAATGCCTGGACCCCAAATATGTATATTAATTAATAACTGTTATCGTATGAAGTCTTATATGGCCTAAGTTGCCCGAAAAGACTGTGTGTATGTGCGTGTGAATGTGATTGTGAATGGGAAAAAAGTGTGAGTGTTTAAAAAAAAAAAGAATCAAACTGGCCGAAAAATTAAAAAAAAAATTGAATATTAATAACTTTAAGAAGTATGACAGACCAATTTGCGGAACCCAATTTTTTGGACTCCATAAAACAAGGTAATGTTTAATATATGTGGTCAAAAGATACAGAAAATATTTAAAAAAATAAATAAATAACGATCGATTGTAGCAATTAATCTGGTTGCATAAGATTGTTTCAGAACTGATTATTCAAATCCAATGAAAAGCAGATTTCTGAATTTTACAAAAGATCTTTTTTTAGAATATTTATGAGGTTTAATGAATGATGAGAGATGACCTACTTGGTGATGATTACATCTCAAAACAACGAATAGAAGGTAATCTGGAGAGTTTGCATTACAAAGTGATTCGCTAATTAGAATGAAGTAGAGTTTGACTGGCCATTTGAAAAGGAGGCGGGTGGATAACTGAAATAAATTACTGGTAGAATTTAGTAAAACCATTTCTAAAGAAGAACCAAAAAAGAAAAGGGAGATTTCAATTTAATTAATGGAATGGAATACACTTTGTGTGCATTTGAGGGATTTCCATAAGCTTTCTTTGTGTGTGTCATAGGCACATTCACCAGGCATTTGTTTATAACAATCTATACCTGCATTTAATGGACTTCGGAAACGTGGCGATGGAATTCTTTTAATTTGATTAATACTCATATCATTTAACGATCAACACTCGTTAGAAATTCAATTCAGGTTGGATTGCCGGAGGGGAGGGGGGGCCTATTTAAAAACTCTTTTTATTTTAATTAACAAAATTAAAATTTAAATGATTGTTTTTTTTTTTAGGTTTTTCGCGTTTAAAGATATTTAAAATCAGTTCTTATCTATTTGAATTAATTAAAAGTTGTTTTAAAATTATAGGTTCTTATTAACAGGGGCGTATATAGAAAGATTTTTCGGAATTTTTTGACGAAACTTAATTTTGACACAAAATTTTTCCACCCTTTAAAAATTTTTTTGGTGCAACAAATTTTTCGAAAGGGTGGCAAAAAATTTTTCCCTTCCATTTAAATCATTTAACCTTTTTTTTAGGGACACGAAATTTTTTTCGCCCTGCTAATTTTTTTTTTACGAAACTAAATTGTCCGCTGAGTGGCAAAATTTTTCACCCTGCCATGAAATCCATTTTATTTTATTTTTCCCCCTTGTATACTCTCTGTTCACTGTATATACATGTATATAGATTTGGGAAATTTCGGGGGGGGGGGGGGCCCTCGGCACCCCCAAAATATACGTCCCTGCTTATTAAATATACCATGTATAACAAGTAGTGATAATTAATAAATTCCTTGGGATCGGACTTAGTCCACTGTATCACGAAATGTGGTAGGATTTAGAATTTTTAACTTTGTATAAACCTACTACTATTAAGAATAGTTTACAAAATGGAGAAAGAGAAAATATCGATGATATATACTCAATTTTTTTTTTTTTTTTTTTTTTTAATGAAATGGTTCAGAGAGATGAGATGAGTAGAAAACATTTTTGGCTTTTCAAGTGGGAGGCGTTAGCTCTTCAATAATTAGATTTAGAAAAAAAATAAATAAATTCCTATAGGATTCTCTTTATTTTTTCCCATGAGTCAGTCGGCATATTTTGACAATATTTTTTTTTTTCGAATGTTTAAATGATTTCATGCTGACTAATCAAATTCAAATTAAGTTGAAATTCTAAAAGAAACTAAAGAAAAATCAAATCAAATCTGAGAAATTTGATCTCTTGAAAATTTTTTGGAGCCATGAAGTTTGAAACTCACGTTAAAAAAAAAACAAATAAAAAAAAATTTGGCCTCTCTTGGAGTAGGAATTTAATGTTGGTCCAGAATCTGGAAGAATGAACGCCCTGACGTTCCGAGAACCATGTCATCCATCTGAGGTAATCAGAAGGAGTTAAAGGAGGATCTTTCCAAGAAGGCCCGAAGCCAGAACACCAATAGAAGCACAGAGCAATCAACCTTGGCTCATTTCTCAATTAGATCTTTACCTCAATAAGAGGTCAAAGTGATTAAATCCACAAAATTAAATAATTTGAAAATTAATAAATATTTGTAAAAATGAATCCGGTATTTAAATTAAGAAATAAGCAAATATTATATGACTGACCAAGAGTTATCGAAGCTACGAGTATTTCCTTCTCTCTTTTAAACTTTTAAATCTAGTCATATCTTAAATTTATCACCAGTCAAATCCTCAAAGGGAATAAGACAAGAAGAATGGTGAATTTAAGATGTTACTGATAGAACTCGGAAAAGCTCTTGACCCCGATTCGAAGACGTCGAATAGGCCGGGAAAGAACAAGAAAAGTTGGTTGAAAATTATTCGTCCCCTATCTTAAACTCGCCCCAACATAAAAAGAAGATAATAAATTAGTTAAAAAAAATATTTTAGATAATATGCTAGAATTTTATCGTTAAACAAATCACTTAATTATAAAAATTTGTCATGTCTTATCATAATTTGTCACTTAACTATTTCTAGGCATTAAATGATATGACAAAAGGGCTATCGTAAATATTATCGTTAAATAGTAAAGTTTAGAAGACATCGGTAGGAAATGTATAAAGGAACAAAGAAAGATTTTTTTTTTGAAAAGTCCTTGGACCATTCGGGGTTGAAAACCCTTGGAGATTTTTTTTTTTTTTGAATTTTTGAGAAGGGATTTTCCTTTCGAAAGGCGTCTATGAGGTGTTCTTCCACATTCATATGTTGTTCAACATGATAAAAGAGAGATAACTTAATTAAAATTAAATCGTAAATTTGTTTCGCTATATTCCTAAATTTCTTGATTTATTATTCTACAGATTTTTTTTGACGTGACAACGTCTTACAAATCGTGTCTATAGGTTAGGGAGGCAGACACGAAGAAGTTTAGCGGCGTGAATAACTCCTCTGTCTTAAGAGGTATGATTTTTTTGAATATTTTACCTAAAATATATAAATTCTCAGTGATTTTGCAGACATTTTTGTATAAAAATTTGATTTTTTTTTTTTTTTTTTTTGAACACCTAAGACTAAACCGTAAACCGACCTAAGACTATGAAAAAACTTGAATTTACATTATTTGTATTAATCTTTATATAGCAGGTTGCTAAAGTGTTCCCCACCTTATCCAACCAGGGAACAAAAAAAGTACTTATTTTGAAGATTTAAATTTGAATTTATCTCAAATTTTTGAGATTTTTTAAAAGAATAAAAAAAAATTACACTAGAAAGGATTTGAACTTACAACTTTACCGAGTAAGCAATTAATCGAGGGGATAAAACAGTTGAGCTTATAATCCTGCGTTGAAAACAACTCGAGTTCAAATCCATCTCATGGCAAAAAATTATCCAACTCTATTTGAGATGCCGCATCCTGAATAAGGTAACGGGAACCTACCTCAGTATTATTCCCATGAAAGTTATTCCTCAGAGTAACCACAACGTGTCAAGTCTGACACTAATCACGAAAGAGAACTTAACTAATTAAAAGTGCGATTTATAATTTCTGGTTGTGAGTCAATGTAAAAAAAGTTTATTGATCAGAGCAAAAAATAGAATCACTTATGAAGCAAGAGCTTTAGCTCTGCTCTAAGGTGTATAACCTTGAAATTAAATCTTTTGACATCTATAGACTTTTAATGATACAATAAACGATATATTAGAGGGTCCAGGCGTATTTATTTATACCATTTGGTTATACAAATGATTTAAATAAATTAATCTTGCTGCATGGGATCCGAACCCGCGCCCCTTGGCCTCCAGACTACATATGTCAACTCAACTCTCTCGGTCACGGGGATATATATGCTTAGGTTTAAAATTTTTAAAATTCAATTAGAGATTCACGGAAACAAACTTAATTTTCCTTTTCAAAAACCAGTCAACACAATTAGATTGTCTATAAATTTCTGATCAAAAAATAATTAGTTTGGAAATAGTTTGCATATTATTATTTATTAAACCTCTCTTTAAAAGAAAACTAACTAGTTACGAAATAGAATATTCCAAGAAATATAAATGAATAGAAGGAATAATTGAATAATTTTCTGAGAATTGCGTCTATTAATCAGTAAGACAACTTGCATAGTTGTATGCGTGTATTTATATATACCTATACATAAATGTATTTGTGTGTTATCACTCATCTCTGAGATGTGTCAACAATACGATAGTCGGAGATAAGAGTGCTAAAAAATTTGGAGCCAGCATGATAATTGAGTTGTGTTAGATGAGGTTGTAGCATTGATCTCTCTTTGTGGACCGTATTTTTAGGCTCTACCCTGGTTGAAGAGAGAGAGAGAGAGAGAAAATTCCTTTACTCATAAATAAACAAGTCGATTGGATTCGCTAAAAAGAATGAACGCCTCACTATACACATAAATTTTTGTGTTTAATTTTCACAGGCTAACCAATGGAAGAAACAATTGTTATTGTAATAAAATTTACATTGCAATGAACAAACACATCTTTTTAAACATGTCAATATTCAAATTATAGTTATATAGACTAGCCGTAGCATCCGCATGACATAAAGTCATTCTAAAATTGGCCGTAGAATCCAAATATGCAATAATATACAGGGCGTTCCATTTAAAAAAACATAACTTTGATATGGACCACCCTGTATATGAGATGCAATTGGAACAAAAATATTTTAAATTTGTAGCCATATTATGCACCATCTTCAAGCTTTAATAAAAATGTCCGTTAATAAGCCTACAATTTTCCGTACACACACTATCGGCCCGCCCTGTATAATTATTCTAAAAGTATTTAATTTTTGATTAATACATTTTTTTTAAGTGTTCAACTGCAATTCAAAAATTATGGGGTAGGGGGAGGGAACATAAATTTTTCCCTTTATTAGCCTTTATATTCAGTTTATGTTATGCACGGTGATCATTCAAGGGGTTGGCGCCCTCGGGCCTTGGTGGTAAGAGGGCTGGCCATTTGTACCAAGGGTCTACCAATCCAATTGAAATAAAAGAGACGGGGTCTAATGCCCAGTTGCACCAACATATCTCAAGTCTCAAGATCGTCTTACATCTTACATTTGAACTTAGAGTGTTGCACCAACATTTAATACGAACTTAAGTCCTGATTTTGAGCTTACATCTCAAGTAGTCAAATTTGGCGACTTAAGTCCCTCTCAGCCTGAATTCGTAACCTAAAAGGAGAATTGTGACATTTTATCTATTCAACTATCTATATAATCCCTTAGAATATATATTTTTTTTTTAATTAATCAATCTTATTGTTATTATTTAAAAAAAAAATTATATTTTCATACTGCCTGTCAAGAATTTTTAAAAAATTTACCAGGTATATTTATATTATATATAAAAAATTCGAAATAAAATTTGTTGAAGCATAGACGGTGTGTAAAAGTTTAAACTGTTTTTAATCGCTATAAATTGGTTTTTACTTCAAGATATTAATAGAAAACGTGAATATTGGTGTGGATGGAGCTGATCGGAGGTGAAGATTTTGATGTTTGCATAATGTTATAATTGACAGAGAAGGTTTTGAACATAACCTCGTATTTTCAAAATATATCTGTCAAAATTCAATATGATTTTAAATAAATATATTAAATATATTTTTACTGTTAAATTTATTAATATATTAAATTAAAATATTAGCCTAAATTAAATTATTAATTTGTTTATTAATTAAATAAACCCATTATTAAAAATATAATATATTATATTAAATATTTTAAATAGATATTAAAAATAATAGATTTAAAAGTTGATTGAATTGAAGTGGCAGAAAAACGTCAAACAAAAAGTAAGTAAATTTATTTATTTTAAATTAAAAAAAAAAATACTGTAGATTAACTTACAATTTGTTTGTGTTTTTTTGTACCATTTCATTCAATAGTTTGTCTAGAAAAATATATTATGAAAATTTTTCTCTTTTTTTATTCCCCAATGAGGGAGGACCTAGAAATACTTCACCTATTAAAATTTGTTAATATTTTTTTGTTGACAGAATTTGATAAAACAGATTAAGCTGATTATTTATTTATTTATTTTTATTTTGGTCAGATTTTGGTTAGCAAATATGTTTTTTGTTGTCCTGCAGTGCCGCCTAGTGGCTAATTTGTAACAAAAATGCGAGGTTGCCAGATGTTGTTTTTTCTTAAAGGCAGCTTGGGTAAGATCATTTGAAGATTCATTGGTGCAACGTTTTAAATCTCAAGCTGAGACTTGAGTTCAAGACGGACTTGACCAAGTCAAGATCTGAGACTAGTTGGTGCAACTGGGTCTAAATAAGCTTCGTTGCTCAAAAATACCTATAATTTTATATAATTTTTTAAAAATCAAGTGGGTTGGGATTTTGGCCAAATTAAAAAAAACTTATGTCCAGAAACGCTTCTTTTACTTTATATCGTGAGTAATTTATTTATTTTTTTACTAATTCTTATTTCTGGAAAAACCAAAGATTTTCGGTTTCGCCGTCCTAAAGAAATTACTAAATTTTATGAAAATCAATTGAAATATGACCAATAGAACCAGCCCCTGAATTATATATGTGCAGAACAGAAACACACTATAATACAGAAATCAAGTTAATGGAGTCATGGTTTAGCTTTGTGCGAATGAACTAATTAAATAAATAGATCGAAGCAGTTATTTTGACCAAAAAGCGAACAGAGAATTTTAATTAACATATTTTGTGAGTATATTACGTTGCTGCTTGAACCGTGGCCCTCGGGATTTCCATTTTATCCTAAGGGGATCATCTGTGGGCTACCTTTGTAAGTCAGTGGACTCTCGTCTGGATTGAAAGGATTTTAATTTGGCTGTCTCTGTCTACTTCCATTCAAAAAAGAATAGAATAATGAAAGAAAGCAAATCGAACAGATAATAATTAAAATTTCTATAATGAACTCCTGGCCTCCCCCACTATGCGAGTGTAATGTGAATTGATTTTGGTCCATTGCGGGCCAATACCTTTTTGAAAGGATCTATCTAAAGAATACGTATTAACGAGTGCGAAAATAACGAAAAATAATTTAATTTTATATATTTTTCATCAAATTGATAGTAGATGAAGAATACTTAAATTGATAGCCTTGAAAAAATCACTTTATCAAAATGATATTGATTTAAATTACATACAACAGTCTGCTATTTATTTAATTTTCTTTCGGTTCAAAGACAACACATTTTAAATTTCTTTTATCTTATAATTGAGAACCGATTTTTTTTTCTTTAAAAATGGCAAACAATCTAAATGGAATATTTATCTTTACCTCTCACTTGCAGCTTAAAATAACTGTGTATTGATAAAAATTTTCAAAGGTGGTTATATATTAATTAGAATAAGAAGAAAATTGAAAAAATTGGAAAATCAATTATACAAAAATGTTTTGAAAGAGAAAGATTAATAAACAGGAACTGCATAGTAATAAAAATAAATCTCCTTAAGTGACCAAATGTGAACAAGAGGCTTCCAAGATATAATAAAAAATCTTTTGCAAAATGACGTCAATAGTTGAATTTGCAAAAATGTCACTATTATAATTAATATAACCATTTATTGTAAACTTTTCAATTATATTTGTCAAAAAATATTTTTAATTAAGATGAAAGAAATTCCCTCTCTAATCTAAAATAGTGAAATCATTTCGTCTCTAACTAAAGATAAATCGATGAATCACTAAACAAATATGAGAGAAATTAATTAGGAATCGAATCAAGTCCCGTAATGTCTGTCTGTAACTGTGACACACGATGAGAGAATTTATATAAAAATAAAATTAACTCAATGTTGAAAGAAAATGTTAATAAAAGAACGGTCTCTAACCCAAATTAGTAATCTTCACCCTTATACAAGACACTAGTGGTCCCTTTGAAGAGAAAAAATATTAATATTATGATTTCAATTTTAATTTATTAATTTGAATCCGGAACTAAAACTAACAAATCATTACACTCCCCTCGCTGTCTCTTCGTCTCTCCTACGCCAAAAATTTTGACCCCCCATCCCTTAACGAAATAGTGGAATCACCATATTATATTATATTAAAAAATGGAATAATCGATCAATCTAAACCAAATTTCATACATGAAAATATTTTGGACAAATATCACAATGAGAAAATTCAAAATTAGACAACCAGCGCAACAGAAAAGTATATTTGGTTGCAGTTTTTAAATAGCAGGCGTATTTATGTTTGTTTTAATTAAAAGATAACGATCATCTTTATTTCTAAAGAGATTAAATCAATATTTTTAAATTTGGATTTTAAAGATTTCCCTCCATTTAATAATTAATCTGAACATGTAACGTTTCCCGACGAGGGTTAGGTGAAACAATCTTAAGGGAACCGTAAGCAAAAGAAACCCCGAATTGAACAATTATGTTCCGAAAAACATGCGACTTCACATTAATATTTATTCTCTATATTTTATTACTATTACAATAATATTCATTTTTTGTTTTCATTAATGAGTATTATAATTATAATAAAAATAATATAAAAAATATTGTTACATGGAGGCTGGGGGGGTTCTAGAACTTGAATGCAAGCTTTCCATAAGAATGTGATAATGAAGGTGTAGAGATATCATCCAAGACGTATCGGCCTGAAATGTAAATTAAAAATTGTACAATCCCACATTTAATCGATAAGTTTTTTGCTCAGTTATTGAAAATTATTCTGGGGCTTTTATTGAACCTCCAGAATTCCAATTTGGTTGATATCTTCATCCCTTCATTATAATTACATTATTTCTCTTTATATAGAGTAGTTTATATTTTTGACAATGGATCTGGAGGTAGTGAATAATAGAACATAAGTATGCTGATGAAAAGTTGCAATCTGATGTTTCGTTTGTCATTCAAACACTATCTACAGAAATCTTTCTAAAATTTCAGTAAAATTTAAAAACCAGCGTGTACAATTGTGGAAAAATTAACGTTAACTGTTAATTCAAATTTTAAATGACCTAGCTCGTTACATTCATAGGCAAATTAATATTTAGAGACATCAAGATTTTAATAATAAAAAAAATTGATATCGGAAATAACGATGGCTCAGATAATAATTTTAGTTTCGCTCAAGGTGTTATGTTGATTTATCATTGGAACTTTCTTTCTCTCTGTTTATTTAAAGCTTCTCTCACCGGGGTAAAATTGGAAGTAGAGAGAAGAATTTAACTCGGACAGACAGAAAGACAGGGAGACAAGCAATTTCCAATTGGACAGACTGTCTGTTATTTTAGTTCATTTTGAACAGTAGAGAATAAATCAATCGGAGTAGAGCAGATCGTTGCTCATTCGCCTGTCATTAGCAAGTTTAAAACGTGTCTTGAATTGGTATTGAATGAGTGTATTGTAAACAACAAATAGAGGAAAATATTTATTTACAGACATTATATCAAATAATTTTAATCATACATGTGATGCGAAAAGTGAAAAGGACGGAAATTTCACAAATTGAGTTATTGATATTTTATTGTAGAGGAAAAAAATATGTGATAGCCTGGATATTTATTAAATAAATGGAGTGAGAAAATAATAATAAACAAATATATATGCGCTTAGGTTGTTATTTGGTAATATTATTAAAGAAAATTTACATGTATTTAATTAAATTTCAAGGTTTTATTTAAATCCAATAAATAAAACTTCGTAAGAACTTGACGATTTTATAATTTCAACATTAGGACTAACTTCATAATTTATACCAATGGGAAGAATATAGGTAGCCACCCCAGTAAAAATTTTACCTTAGTTATAAAGCAAGGAGCAGCTAAACAAGTCAATCTCGGAATAATTAAATTATTTGGTGGTCAAAATAAATTTTATGTGGCTTTGAAATAGGAGTAAGATAACTACTAACACATGAAGCGAGACTTTCGTGCTGAAATTAAGTTTTCAATTCAGTTCAAGATCGGCGAGGACTGCATATTTGAATTTTTCTTTATTTTGTTTATTGTTGAGAATTATTTTTCTTGAATTTTGATAGAGTTCTCAATAATAGTCTTTATCAACGTTTATATGTTATTTTAAAATTCGATAATTGGGCATCCAAAATGCAAGGAAGAGAGCAGTCAGGGCATCGGAAAGGTCAGGACAAGGGAGAGAGAGGGGGGACCGATGCTTGGCTTATCTCATGCTGAATGTCGTCACAGAATTAGCCTGTGAGCTGATGTCATGCAAAAGAAAAAAAATTGAGAGAGACAACTCACCGGCCGCCACGTTCAAGTTCTTCCGGGGACGGCCCGGCAGCCCCGTTGCTGACCCACCGCCTACAACAAACAACAATAACAACATTAATCAAATTGTTATTTACAACCTACAATATCGATTCGCTTCTTTCCTTTCTGGCAGATACTCTATTTAAAGATAATCAATCAAAAAAATCTTATCAAATTGTTCATGACCTTGACTCCAAGAGGATAAAACGGAAATCGCAGAAATTTTACATTTTTCAGGCATTAGGAGAGAGAGCAAACACATTTTAATGGAAAGAGGCAAGTATAAAGGGAGTAGAAAAAAGCCTTGGCTCTAGTAACTCTTGGTCTCTGTACTCACAAGTAGGGGTGTGCAAAATAATTGATTATTAAAAAAAAAAAAAATCGAATATTTTCAAAAAAAAAAAAAAAAAAAAAAAAATGATTTTCGCGTGAGGGAAAAAATGGAATAGAGAGAAAAAAGGTATAATCAATTATTTTTTTTTTTCATAATCGATTATTTTTTTTCCATAATCGAACACCCCATTCACAAGATGTGAGCCCCTGGGTGTTAACAAAATTAAAAATCAACTTGAAATTTCAGATCTTAAATAGAAAAGGTTCATTCATAAGTTATTTATTTCTAGGCAGAATCAATAATTTGCGTATTCAAATGTGAAATAATGAATAAAAAGCGCTATAAAAACATTGAAACAGACTAAAGTTTAGTTTTTACACCAAATAAGTGATGAGTTTGAATCTGAAAAATTAGTATCAATAGAGTAGGTGTACGGTAGGGTCTTGCTAATCCGGACTTCGATACTCCGGCATGCCGGCTAATCGGGCGCGTTGAAAAACCACTTATTCGCAGCAAAAAAAGGGTTAATTAAAAAAAAAATCATTACAGATTTTTTCAAGAAATAAATAATAAATTTTGCATTGTAATATGTTTCGGGTAAACCGGCATTTTCAGAATCCGGCATAGGGTTGGTCCGGTTTAGGCCGGATTAGCAAGACTCTACTGTAATTGGAGTTTTATCATAAACCATAAAACGTAGTTATTATAATTAGATGCGACAAGACATTATTTATACCATTTTCATGGAGAACGTTCGATTTTAATATTATTCTTTTTTTTTTTATACATTTTTTTTGTCATCAGGGACCATTTTTTTAAATTAATTAGTACTCAATGGTAGAAGAAAAGTTTTTTTTATTTCCTTAGATAATAATAAAAAATGATCTCAACTCCAGAAAATGTACTGTTTTGTAATGTTTTCAGAGTCAATTAAACCAAAATTGTAAGATGAAGATGTCATTATTTAAGCTTTTGCTAATTATTCTTGGGGGAGGGGGATATAGATGTGCTTAGTAAGTAGCTTAAAACAAACATGAGTGTATGACACTGGAGAAGGGTTAAACTCCACGTGAGAGTCCAATTTATGAATTTCTTATAAAATCAGAAATATATGTATATTTTTAGGATGTTTCGAAAAATTCAAAGTAAGAAAGAGATGTTCGAAAATTTAAGGAAGTACACAAAAAGGAGTGTTTGTAAGTTAATTTTGTGTTTGATAATACAAATACCAGTTGTTTGGATATAATACATATAATTCAGGGTCCCCTTTTATTAATTTACTAACCTTGAGCAAATTTTTTGAAGAGAATGAAATGAGAAACTCTCTTAGAAAGGAAAAATACTTTTTTCTCTCTCTCTCTGGATATATATAAAAATAAAGAGTTGGAGCCCACATATTTTCACGCATCCGAATATATCTAAAAGAAATCTAGTTGGCGAATAAAAAAAAAAAAAACTTTTTTCATTTGGCTCCGCCGAAAGAATGCGGGAAACGCGAGAGAGAGAGAGAGAGAGAATCGCGAGGAGGATGACGTCATTCGCCATTTAGACAATTAATTGCAATAGCAGCAACAGCAGCAGCTCAGAAGGACAGACAGATAGACATCATTCATTTATTTGTCCAGGGTTGCCAATTTCAACTGACGTCTCAAATGGAAACAAACAAATACAAATGAAATATTTACTAATTTTTCTTCGAAAAATAAAAACCAATTTTTATTATTGGTTAGAGGGAAGCAAAAGAATATGATGAATTGAGGGTGGCTGCCAGTTATAGTAAGATAAAGTGTAGGTACAAGGAAGATACAGTGCCGCCGAGAGCCGTGATGGGCCCGGGGTGTATATTATCATCAATATATAGGTTTCCTCCCTACACCCCCCCCTCGTCTCAAAAAAATTTTAATTTTAAATTTGAATATATGTGTGTTTAAGAAGGGAAAATATATATTTTAAGGTGAGGTGAATAAGGAAAAAATGTTTTGAAAATAATTTTATATTATTTAAGATTTAGGATAAAATTTCTAAGGGCCCGGGTGCTCTCAGTGAGCTGGACCCAGGAAATAATTCTTCCTTGTCCCCCTCCCCATCTGTCGTTGGCTTTGTGTGTATATTTTGTAAATTTTAATAAATAAATGATAATAAATAAATAAATAAATTGGTTGTTTGGCTTTATACAGAAATTAAACCAAGGGCGGATATAATGGGAAAGCTGGGGTTGTGTGCTGTGCGACCAGTCACACCATATTACCCCCCCCCCCCCCGAAAAACTCTGATTCCGCCCTTGAATTAAACATGACGAAACGAAAAGATTAATGAATTTTCTTCAAAAAAGTTTTTAAATTTAATTAAAAAATTCATATTAATAATCATCATAATCATAGTATAATATAAAGAGCTAACGGCTGACTTCCTCTCTCTGTGTGTATGTGCCTGTCAGGGCGCTGAATGGCCAGAAAAAAGAAAGTGGAGTTAGAGAGGGAAATTTAAAACTAATTCAGAGAGGGAAATATAAAACCTTAAAAATTTTCAGTCAAGAATTCAATGAAGCCTTGAAGCCTTTTTAAAAGAAACTATGATAGGTGAAATATTCTATTTTAGTCAGGGGGATTACACCCTTTGGAGGAAACTAAAATGAATGACATAGGGTTGGAGAGCATGTGTCCCCCTTCTGCATTCAAAACATTTCGTTCTTTTTCTCTGTGGACTGAGTGAATCATTCGAGAACTCAAAGAAGGAAACGGAAAAAAAATGAAGATCACGAATTTTTCTATCACTTAGCGAGACAAGATGAGTTTGAGAGTGATGAGGAATTATAAAATAGTTTATTTTGGATGTCTCTCCGACCCCTCTCCTGGTTATAAATTACTCAGAATTAATTATTCACAATTTGACAGACTGTTGGCATATTTTGGCTGAAAGTTTATTTTTTACTTTCTCTTACCTATGTATATATGTAATATAGGCCTATATTGAGAGAAAGTATTGGATTCATGTCAAAAATTCGATGTCGAGGTTTTGATGGATCTTCACGTTTTGAGGTCCCCTGAATCCAAAAAAGTGGTTTTCGGGACATGGTCTGTCTGTGTGTCTGTGAACAAAATATCTCAAGAACGAAAAGAGCTAGGAAGTTGAAATTTTATATTTAAGTTAGGCACCCCCATGGGACGTGACACGAAGCTTTTGAACAAAATTGACCAAAAAGTACTAGTACTTTACTGATGCACTTTTTCAGTTTTTTTCGATTTTCTCAAAATTTGCTCCAACGATTTTTTTTAAATTCATATATCAACTATTTTTTAGTTGCTCTTTAAAATGTATATTCTCATTTTGTGATTGAAATCTTCTGAAGACCACTTTACTCTTGTACTCCATAGAAAAGATAGGAGAAATGGTTGCCATGGTAACAAAATATAAACATTTTCCCATACTTATAAATTTTACATCTTGAAAATCGAATGTACCGTACTGTCGGAAACTAAATACATGTCGACATAAAAAAATCTGGTGTGACAAGCACAGAACACAACTTTCGATTACTGAAGGTAAGAGAAAGTTGTGTGCTGTGCGCCAGTCACACCAGATTTTTAAAATAGGATTTAAAATGAATTATTTTTTTTACGTATAACATTTTCATTCATAGTCTTTGAAATTCTATTGTTAATAAATTTAATAAGGCCCTTGGGCCATGGTTCAGTGGTAGAGTTTCTGCCTCTTGTGCTAGGGATCAAGGGTTCGCATCACGTCTCAAATATTTATTTCTTTGGCTGCTAATCCAAGAGATTGTGATTATTTAAATTTTTATAAAAATTTGTTATAGGCCTATCTCTCTTTATTTTGATTTAGAATCATGAAATGAAAAAGGTCAGAGACCTCAAGAAGTGGCACCTTATTAGATAATATAAGTCACCTAATGGAATGATTAGCCTATTCAAAGGATATTAGTCCCTTCTCTTGAATTGAAATGAATTACACTATTTTACATAGATATTTATAGCGACTATTAAAAACTCTTCGAATATTTAGAGAACCGGAGTTAGCGAAAGAGCGATAGCGATATCCTTCCTATATCCGCAAAGGAGGAATTTATTAACAACAGTATAGAAGAAATTTTTTTATAATTCTTTCGACAATTATCCCTCTTTAGTAATAATTTTATTTAATTAAAACGATTACTTGATAATTTCAAATTGAGTACTCATACCTTACGTAAGGTATTTAACTAAAAAGAAAACCCAATAAAAATTATTTCTTTCAACTCTGACGTCAATCTTGAAAAACACTAAATAGATTCTCTTTTATTTGAATAGCTAAAGAGAATATACGTATTTAAATTCTTTAAAAATATAAACTCTTTAATAATTATAAATACATGTTCGATGATTAACTCCGGGGTGAATGTTTAAAATAAACTGATGTGGGTAACACATTGGTCGAAATGTATTCAGAACTAAAAGCAAGCTCGCCGTTCAATCTTATCTTTCGCAAATAAAAGTAGATGAAAGAAATCTATATCATATTAGTTTCCAATTAAATCTTCAAGTTACTAAACTTTTGAAATGTAGCACTGTTTGTGTTTTCTACTATATTAACTGCTTATTATCAGAATCTTGTAATGTAACTCTGGTTCTATGTAGGCCAAAAGATGATACATTCTGAATACTTCAAACGAATAACGAGACTCTAGGTGAGAGGGAAGACCACGAAATCTTCTTGATTCTTAAACGAATAACGAGACTCTAGGAGAGAGGATAGATCACGAAATCTTGAAATGTAACTCCGATTTTATGTAGGCCAAAAGATGATATCTTCACGATGCTTCAAACGAATAACGAGACTCTAGTGGAGGCGGCAGACCACGAAATCTTGAAATTTAACTTTGGTTCTAAATAGGCCAAAAGATGAAATCTTCTGAATACTTTCAACGAATAACGACACTCTAGGTGAGAGGGAAGACCATGGAATCTTCTCGATACTTCAAACGAATAGAGACTGGGGGACTCAAACGAATAGAGACTCTAGAGGAGCGTGAAGCCCACAATTTCGCAAAAACTCTAGTTCTATGTAGGAAAGATACCTTCTTGATACTTCAAACCAATAATGAGGCTCTAGGTGAGAGGGAAGACCATGGAATCTTCTCGATACTTCAAACGAATAAAGAGACTCTAAGGGAGAGTGAAGACCACGGAATTTCCCAATGAATTCTAGTTCTATGTAGGAAAAAAGAAGGCTTGATATTTCAAACCAATAATGAGGCTCTAGATGAGAGGGAAGATCACGGTTATGAACTTTTTCTGCCTCTTTTTAGCTGTCTTATAGTTGGAATTCTAATATTTTTCGTCGATAAAGAAGAAATCTTTTTCGTTACCATAAGAAATAAACAATATGTGAGAAAAATTCGCAGAACAATAATAACACCAGAATGCACAAATAGGCGAAGAAGAAATTCCTGTTGAGGCCTTTTTGTTAAAATTCCTTATTTGATTAAGTGGTTCACTCCTTCACCTTTAAAGATGTTTGTTAGACCAAAATCTCTTAAGTGAACAATAACAAAACAAGACTTGGATATAAATAAGGAGAGAAAGAGAGAGATAGAGCGAGATGTTATGACGTTTTATGGAAATTTGCAACAGCAGCCCCCACAAAAGATTTGCGACTCACGCCCGGTAGGTCCGCTCTCTCGGTCTTTTTCTCCCTCGCTCTCTCTATATGAGGATATTTTTATCCCGAGGGATTCCGGCGTGACGTCACTGCCTCCTCATCACTTGAATGGACGAACACTCTCTTTCTTTCTTGCGCTAATTATATAATGTTCGTTCGTTGGTGGAGTGGGGGAAACCCAAATGACAAACTATTATAAAATGAATTGCCTTTTTTTTTTTTAATTCTTTAATAATACAAGAAAGCTTTGAGTCATTGTCAAAATTTAAGTATTTTATCAGAAAATGTTTCTGGAAATTGGTAACACACGTTATTGGATTTCATAAAAGAAAACATTTAAAGAAAGTTTGTTTCCTTAATAGTCAGCAGCTGGCTTAACACTTTTGTTGATAAGGTTGCCACCTACCAAGGGGAATCTGGATGTTTAAACCAAAAAGATCAAGTTTTTTCAAACAAAAGTCATTGAAAATGATTAAAAGAACAATTTTTATATAAGCTTATGGATATTTTTCTTAATTTAAAAATTCATGAGATTTTTTAAATGAAGTATCGCTTCTAATGGATTGATTGTTGCTAAAAATTGAAGTGCTTGAATAAATTCACTTAAATCTATTGTATTTATTGTTCAATAATATAATAATCTAATAATCTAATAATTAATAATATAATACAATTGAATTTTTTGGCGCAAAGTTTTAATATTGACCGACTGTTTCGGCTCACACGCCATCAACATAAGTTTTTTTATTTAAGCACATCCATCTAAATACATCAATAAAATCTCAAATCAGTTTTTTATTATCGAAATGGACCAGGGTGTCTAAGTCGATTTCCTTAACTTATTTAATTTAAGGAAGATAAGTTCAAATCATGATTCCCAAAGAATCTTCTGGGGATATAAAATTTGTAATGGATTTTTTCACTTGATTCAATGTTCATATCTCTCCGGATATTTTTTTTTTCTTTTAGAGAGAATGAATGAAACAAGGTGATTAGTTATCATAAAATAATTTATCAAATTCTAAGAATGGAGAGAATAAAAAATAAAAACAATTTTGACAAACGTTATAGTGATTAATTTGAATGAATTGATGAATTCCCTGAAAAGGATATAATCTGTTTTTGATAATCCTGAATATGAATGATATTGCTTGGAAATTTATCAAATACTGTAAAAAATGAAAAGATTTAAGATTAATAAAGATTTTTTTTCCTATTTTTTCTTTTTGGGTTATACAATTTTAGATGGGGTCAAGAAAGAGAGAATCCGATCAGACCAGAAGAACAAAGAAAACATACAGTATATGAAGATATAAGTCAAACACTAAATACATTTAACGAATAATCTTGAAGAAGGTCGAAGAAAACGTATAAGAATAGATCCCCGGGTCGAAATTTAAGTCCGACATTGAGCTTCCTTATTTCGGACTTGGGGGTTCAAAGTTGATCTATTGCATGTTAAATTAGGTCTCACTTTGAACCCTAAAAATTTCCATTTTACCAGATCGGGGACCAAAGATCAGACCTAATTGGAATAAAAGTTGGGGTCTATTACTAGGTGGTATGATCTCAGGGTTCAATATCTCAGGTAAATCTGCTTAAATTTCGATTCGGGTCTCTTTGTACTGATTTACTAAAGACTGTATTTAGAAAAAGAGTAGAATATTCGTTTAAATACTTTATTTGTTAAATATATACATCTTGTATGTCTTTATCAAATGTAATATTCCATGACACATCTGATTTATACTTATTTTATTTTATCTTATAGAAACCATCATCTATGATAATTCAAATTGGTCTTCCAATTTCTTAAAGGTTTAGAAATAACCGGAGTTAAAAGATTGGAAGGTAAAGGTTTTTTCGGTTAATCCGGAAATCCTGAATGTTCGTTAAACTATGAATGATCATTATTGGGCATATTTCTCTTCTATTAACCAAGTCAATTCTGGTACATACATATATAAACAAGGTCATAATGTTATTTATTATTTGAGAACGAGAGAGAGAGTGAGAGAACGAGGGGATTCCCGGTGGTGACGTCACATCCTCGAATTTATTAAATTGAACCAAATCAAAGTGTTTTGTTGATTTCTTGTTGATCTCTCACAACTCACCCTCACTATTTCCGGTGTTAGTGTGTATGTAAGGGGGTGTGTGTGTGTGTGTGTGTGTGGTGTGTGTGGCCTTTCGCGCCGATATAAATACACGCGTGCGCATAGCCGGAGGGAGAAAAGAGAGGAGACTGGCGCCGAAGAGTCGGGAGTCGCAACGACCGAGAGGAGTGAGAGGAGCCATCAACCCGACAGCATCAGCATCAGCAACCGAAGCATCTCCAACTCCATCTCGTTCCATATTCCCAGAAAATGGCGCTTGTTTATTAATATATATATATATATATATATATATATATAAAAGAGGAGATGTAGGAGAAAGGAGGGGATGGAATGCGGGTGGCAAGCCCACAAGGCCCACGTCATCGGGATCCTTGCGGAGGCTGTGGTAGGCGGGGCAAGGCTGACCGCCGCCACCGAGAAAAGAGAAAGAGATGGAGACGCGCTGGCCACCTGCCGGCGAGGCGCACACCTGCTGCTCCTTGTTGCTGATGATCCTTGTTTTGCTCCTACTCCTTTTTTACACTCTTCTTCCCAAGGGAAAATCCTTCTCTCTCTTCTCTTCGTTTTGAATTTATCATCTGTTCTTTAGATCACTGGTTGCCAAAAACTTTCGTCAAAAATCTCACAAATCAAAATCAAATAGTTTGTCAGTTTAGTCGCCAAAGAAATGCATCAAGTTCCAATAATTTAGTAGATAGAGTACAATGTAGTTCCGGAGAAAAAATATTTAGTAATTTTTCCAAAATTGAAAATATTTGGGAATCATCTAGTATTGAGATTGACAAATGGAATGGTCATAATTTTAAGTGTTTTAATTATAATCAAGAGAATTCTAAACTTGGCAGATACGAGCTTACCGAGTTCTGACACAATTTCATTCTTCAGCTGGGTAAATTTAGTGTACCACCCAATTCAGGATCGCAAGATAAAAGGCAAGAAATGAAGTTATAATTTATTAGTTATGTAAACAAAAAGATTAAATTCGTGAAATATGGTCTTAATAAATATTGATAAAGAGAAAATATTTTCATTTGGACTTCTTTTTTCTCCTTGTTCTACAACGATTTTTGCAATTCATTTAAAGCGATTTAACTATTTTCTCTTATTTAAAATGTTATTTAGTCGAGTTGCTGATTTGAATTATATATACTAACAATATCAATAAATAATGACCTGCAAAATTTTATTCGGAAATAATCATTAATAATCAATAATCCACTATTTATATCCTGAAAATAGCAGAGTATAATGAAGTGTATAATTTCATTCAGAGCAAAGGTTGTCATTAAAAATATTATATAATAGTAAATTATGTCAAAAAGCAACTTTACTTTCTCTTACTTCTATATATGTTAATATATAGAAAGTATTGGATTCATGTCAAAAATTCGGATGTCGAGATTTTAATGGATATACCCGTTTTGAGGTCCACTGAATCCACTGAAAAAAGTGGTTTTCGTAACATGGTCTGTCTGTGTGTCTGGGTTCAATTTAAATTGAGCTAGGTGGTTGAAATTTTATATTTAAGTTAGACATCCACCTAGGGCGTGAAAATAAGCTTTTGAATAAAATTCGCCAAAGAGTACTAGTACTTTACTGATGTAGTTTTTTCGATTTTCTCAAAATTCGTTCTAACGATTTTGATTAAAATTCAAAAATTATTTTTTAGATGCTCTTTCAAATGTATATTCTCATTTTGCTCTAAAGCACACTTTACTCTTGTACTTCATAGGAAAGATAAGAGAAATGGTTGCCATGGTAACAAATTATAAATATTTTCCCATGTTTATAAATTTTACATCTTGAATTATGAGCTTAACTGCTTTATCCCCTCGCCTAATAGCCGCCTAATGTAGATAAAAACGAATTTTAAAAGATATGTACACAAGTATTTTCCATGCCTCAATACTTTATTTTATGTTAATAGATAAATCCCTTATATGTTAGGCCAGCTGTCAAAAACAAAAAAAAAAGATGTGACCTTGGGCAACTACGCGCGGCAATGATTCATCAGGAAGATTTTATGCTATATATATTTAATTAATCCTGACTGAGTGAATGAATTAGAGCTATAAAACAAGTTTCCTGGAAACCAGAGGAAAATTTTATAAAAAAAAAAATAATAATAATAAAATCAGTGAATTAATTAAAAATATTAAAATAAAAAAAAATAAAAAAATGGTGAAAATAATGAAATATAACGGTACAACTTTTAAAATTTCATTTTTTTCTGAATTTGATAAATGAATTGACCTTTATTCGAAAAATTGAGAACAAAAGACGGAGATATGCCACCATTCCCGCCCTACGGAATTGAAAAATTAAAACTAAAAATAGAAGATGTCCAGTAACAATATTTATGGTAATGTTTTATTTGAAGTGAGACAACTTTATATCTCCAAATAAGTTTTGTGATCAATCAGCAAAAGAGGCGCTTAAAATAAAAATGCACGGAGGGGATGCGTACATATTTTTTACTTAATATTTCTTTTAGTTAATTACAGGTCCACGAATAATTACTTGCATAGAAAGTAAATTTTTTTAGTTTTTTTTTTTTTAGTCAGTTTTGGATAAAAAAAAAAAAATACATCAACAACAAGTACAAAGTACAGAATTCTTTGTGAGTCAATTTCCGTTTGAAAAAACTAATCAATAATTTTTTACGTAATTAAATATTTTTTAAGGACTCTGTGTGATATTCTCATATTTTTCCTATAATCAAAAACAATTATTTCCTGCGATATATGAATATAGAATTACACGATTATAAATTAACATTCAACATAAATAGAAGAAATTACGTGCGTAGAAAATTTTAAATTCGAAAACAGTCTGCTTGTGTCTATTATATAACAATTAGAGAGAGAATGTAAAAAAGCAAATTCTTTAAATTAAGTGGGTTTCTTGCAATTTAATATAATAGCAGCGAATGAATGACTCGAGAGACCCATATTTAGTAACAGTGGGTTGAAATAAATAAAGCATCTCAACCCACGTGGCGCAAAATCTCTTTTCTTTTCCTTTTACCTATGCACTATTTCTCTCTGTATTTTTAATGCCTTCAGATAACGTATAAAAATCTAAATCTATTTTTATGCATTATATGAAGGAATTTGATATTGTAAAGGTAGAGTATTTTAATTTAATCTTGAGGAAGGATGTGTAAATGCAGGCAGCCAGAAATAAAAACGCTCTCAATTCCCTTTGAATGTCCAGACGTTTCGGGCAAAATTTATTCGCCCATCCTCAGTGAACTATTCTAGCACTAGAACTCTTTCCCACTAGAATAGTTCACTGAGGATGGGCGAATAAATTTTGCCCGAAACGTCTGGACATTCAAAGGGAATTGAGAGCGTTTTTATTTCTGCCTGCCTGCATTTACACATCCTTCCTCAATATATTTCCAGCCATTAAATATTATTATTAATTTAATCTTGTTTTTGGTATATAAAAAATGAAAATATCGGAGAAAGAATTATATAACGCCCACAGCGCATAGTTGTATAAGCAGAAGGCTGTTTCACAGAGCAACTACCTGCCTCTCTAATTTCCTAGCCAACTTGTCGATTTTGTCTTCCCATATTGAAGAAATTTGATTATAATTAATTTTTCAAAATATTAAAGAGATTCAGATTATTACTACGTTACTCACTGGTCCATGTACAGTGAGGGACAATATTAAGTCCTACCCATGCGTTTTCTACTTGTGATTATTTCATTGTTTTTATAAAAGAAAATGAAAATTTTAATTGCAAATTTTCTATATTTGAACCATGAAAGTTTCCATTAATATTTTTTTTTAAAACAATGAAATAATCACAAGTAGAAAACGCATGAGTGGGACTTAATATTGTCCCTCATTGTACTATATGTGCACTTAATTTTAAATAGATTCATTGAAAATTGTGTACAATACATATAATCCCCCAGGTTCCTTCATATATAAAAGCAGATGTAAAGGAATTTATTTAGAAAAAATGCGACCGAGATAAATACAATATGAAATGGGCTTCTGAAAGGGTAGCAAAAAGAGACAAAGGAAAAATGAAAACTGGGACGAGTAAAGAAAATCATTTAGTTAGTATGGACACTTCAAACAAAATATATGGAAGACAAATGAGATAAAAAAGAGAGGAAAACAATGGTTGTTTTAAGAAATAGAGGAACCCTTCTGTAACAAAAGTTGTAGTGATTTGTTAAAATAGTTGAAGGACGAAGAAAAATTCAAGTAAAATGACAGCATTTATTTAAAAAAAATAAAAATAAAAATAAAAGGAAATTGCTTAGCAAGTTAAGTTTAGATCCAAGAATTATTCAATTCTAATTCAATAATTCATAGGGTAAT
The DNA here is from genome assembly GCA_023213315.1 of Euborellia annulipes. Classification (NCBI taxonomy): domain Eukaryota; kingdom Metazoa; phylum Arthropoda; class Insecta; order Dermaptera; family Anisolabididae; genus Euborellia; species Euborellia annulipes. The sequence continues at coordinate 52,796 of JAKCPI010027402.1, forward strand.
TATTTATTGTCGCCAGACATTCATTTAAGCGAAATGAAGACCACGTTTTAAATAAAATAGAATGATTTTTAATAGAATCTGATTTATCTTTTTAAGGCTAGTTGGTATAAAAGAGAAACTGATGATTATTAATTATCGTCGATAGAATTATGGCCCCACATAAGTTTCATAATTTATTATTTATTATCTCAATGTCAAGATTAGATAATCACCAGAGACCACTTAATAAAATGATTCATAGAAAAAACAACATCGCAAAATACGGTAGAAGAGGGAGAGTGAATGCGAGATTTTACAGTATGATTTGATTATTAGGGTGGATAAATAAACAACAGGTGGTTAATAATAATAATAATAATATTTCTAATTTGTTTTGTAATCGTTTGACTTTTTGATGAAGCCAAAGGGTATCGAGAGATCTAGAAAAGGGGAGCAGGCAAGAGTGAAATTGGATGGATCATCGAACAAGAGGAAGATACTAAATGTTTATAATGATAAATAATTATACTAGGCCTATCGGATAATAAATCAGCTCTTCTTTCACATCTATTGTATCATATTTTTTTATCCTCTTGGACTTAACGATATACAGTATATTACGATGCAAATTATCCAAGAAAACTTATTTATAACAATTACTATTCATATAATTTATTTCCACTCACACTCGCATTCACACGCACATAGGCCTACACAGTTTTTTCGACAACTTACTTGTTATAAGACTTTAAACGATACTCGTATTTTATTTGGAGTCCAGGCATTCATATTTAAGCCATTTGCTATCCAAATGGCTTAAATAAAATTGATGGGATCCGAACCCGCGACCCTTGGTATAAAAAAGACAAGCACGCTTCCAGCTACACCAAGCGCGAGGGCATTCAAATAATTTAAATTCAAATTCACAGTACATCAGTAACTTAAATATAAAATGTGTCACGTAACTTAAATATAAAATTTCAACCTATTTAGCTCTTCGTTTTTGAGATATTTTGTTCACAGACAGACCATGTCTCGAAAACAACTTTTTTGGATTTAGGGGACTTAAAAACGTGTATATCCGTCAAAATCTCAACATCGAATTGTTGACATTAATCCAATGCTTTGTCTCTATATATTAACATATAGATGAGTTAAGAGAAAGGGATAGGGGTGAGTGGAGAGGGAGAATAAGGTCCGCCGACCCCGCACCGCGGGAATAATATTCATTTTTGAAATGACAATTGCGTATTAAAATGCAAAATAAAAAAGTCCTTAATTTTTTACACAAATTGATTCAAGCAATTAGTATAGAAATATGAATTTTTTATGAGTGACACAATTATATTGTAGAATAAGACACGACCAGCGATTGTGAAAAATTCCCTTCCTTATTTCAGAAATGAAAAAAAAAAAAAAAAGGTTATATAAAAATATTTCTCTAGAAAATTATGCCAATTATATTTAGAATATTTAGAGTACAACTCTGAGAGGATTCAAGTAGTAAAATTTTTGAATAGTATTTTATATACACCTATTTATATAAAAATACATTGCCTTTAAAAAATATAGAATAATTTTATAAACAATATTTTCTCTCCCTGATTTTAAATAGTTAGGTTTTCACTTATTTACTCTTTTTTATAAATCCTCAAATTTTTCTTTAAAAACAAAACAAAACAAAGAGGTAATTCCCAATTGTAAACATAACATTTTTAAGTCCAAAAATGTAGGCAGTGAGACTGACAAAACAAGAAAGAAAAAGGGAAGAAAAAGGTAAGGACACAATGCTCTCTTATTGAATAGGCGGAATAATGATGGACTTTCGTACAACGGTAATTATGTACGGATCGGCATGCAGAAAGATCCAGTTGAGAGATTAAAGAGAGAGAGAGAGAGAGGGAATTGCCTGCTTGCTTTTTCTTTATGGCTACCTGACAATAAAACCAAAGGCTACCTGTCAGAGGTTTCTTTTTTTGGCACCTTGTTCAGATTTACAATAATACGAGTAGTTAGAGACATGCACCTTGGACAAGTGTTTGGTCACGGATCCCAAGGGAGGTGACTAGACATTTTAGGAAAAGCATTCTAAAAAAACATGGCTATAATTAGATGTAAGATTTAACAAATATTCAGGTCGACAACAAGATCCGAGAAATGTAATTTTTTTATTTTAATTTTCATTCATCGGGAAAATATAAATAAGAAATCAAAACAATGGACCAATAGGACTAA
>JAKCPI010027403.1:0-15134 GCA_023213315.1 Euborellia annulipes
ATAAAGTTATATAATATAAATGAAACTAAGTGTAAAGGAAGGCCGAATTATAATCAAATGATAAAAAAAAAATTATAGGCTATGTCAGCCCGGATTATTTTATTTTTACCTTGTCAGCTGGAACTAAACGTCATCCATCTTCAAGACAAAGTTTGTTGTTGATAACATGGGTTTCTATCCATTAGCAGAGCCTCCTGCCCTGCCTTTACTTTTGCTGAGCTTCCATCAGAGTAAAATGTATATATATAATTGATGGAAGATGTTATAACATTCAAAGCTCGAAGAAAAGTAGCAAACCACAAGTTCTTTGGTCCAAAATACACCTAAAATTAAAAATAAAAACATTTAATAAAGATTTTTATTTGAAAAAATATAAAATGCCTTAAAATAATGAGGGATTAAATTTTTTCATTCTTCCCTTTACTTTTGGACAATCTTGCTAATTATTTAAGACAAATAGTAGATATAGGAAAAATAACATGATACAAAATAATAAACTCACTAAATAGGAATGCGAGATGACAAGGAGTTTATCTGGAATAATAAATACGGTAGGACGAAATTCTGAAAATAAAAAAAAAATATATCTACAGGAGAAAATATATTTAAAATTAGTAAAACATAAATTGCAATTTATTAACACTTACCTTATTTAATGATACTTCTTTGAAAGCTTAAGTCTCTTCTATTATCTATTTTTGAAAACGAATATAATTCCATTTCTATTTCTTTTCAAAAGTCAGACATCAGAAAAATAAAAGGAATGGAATGAAATGGAAATTATATATAGACCTATAATATATATATGATTGATGAATCAAAGCTAGAAGCAAAGCAGCTGACAACAAGTTATTTAGTGTAAATCACACCTAAAATTAAAAATAAAATGAGCATTAAAAAAAATATAAAATGGCTTAAAATAATGAGTGATTAAAATTCATTTGAAAATAGAGAAGGTAAGTAAAGATCCAATGAATTTGACATATTCAGATTGAATGGCACTTTAACTATTTTATAAATTATTTATAAAAACAGATAATAATGGATCGAAAAATAAAGAAATGTGATTAAATCATTTGTTTCTGTGGTTAATGAAAAAAATTTAAATGTCAAATTTAAAGCGAAGAGTCAATGATTTAATAAAATAAATAATCTATTTAATTTATATAATTTACATATCAAAATTAAAATGAAAATGAATATTAAATTATTAAAAGAGAGGAAATATTTAAAAAATGAGAATAAAATTTGACAGACAGACAAAGGTTTCCTGTTGAATCATGATTTTATAATATTTGACTTGTTTCATTTAATGATTTAATTGAAAATAATAATCCTGAACTAATTAAATAAATATTTAAATGCATTACTGACCTTTAAAAATGGAAATAATTAAGATGAATTATAAATAAGTTGATCTGATGACATGTGAGAAATATTTTAGCCCAGCCGGTCATGGATGAGATAAAGAGACGAGGCATTCGCTTGCGTTTTCAATGGAGTCAAAGTCAAAGCAATCGAGCTTCTCGATTTTATTACTCTAATGAAAAAAATTATTATAATTTATATAAAAATAATTAAATATAATTTATTATATTCAAAAAATTAATTTAAATCAATATATAAAATATATTTGAAAACAATTTGTGAAATGTCAGATTCTCTCTCATAGGTGCCAAATTTGAAATTTTCTTTTAATTCCCTTCTATTCACAAATATTAAAATAATAATAGATTTTTTTCTATTATTCTTTTTTAAATGAATGGTAAGGAATTTTTATTTAATTTCTAAAATTGACCATAATTGAGATTGGATAAAAATTAGCCAAACAATTTTTTACGTTTTAAAAAGTTAAAAACAAAATTAATTACTAATTTTTGTGTGGAAGGGGGGGGGGTTATTTAAAAGTTCGCCCCCCCCCCCTCTGAAAAAATTTATATATTCGCTGAGAAGAGGAGATAAATCTCCCGCGTCAACAATTAGAATTTCCCTCCTCTACGTCGACAGCTGCGCTTCGTTGAGTTTTTTTTCCGAAATAAATATTTTAGAACATAACATGGCTTATAAAGCAAATTCTTATAAACTCATGAATAAATAAAAATTATCATGTGAAATATTTCTTTATTAAATATGCATTTATGTTCTTAAAATAGCCTCTATCTTGTTATTTAGAGTTTATTTATTTATGCCGTTTTAGAAAATTAGACATAAGGTAGCCTCCAAAGTATGTGAGTAGAAAAATTGAATATTTTATTAATGAATTTGAATTGATTTATTTTTATTATAATTTTGTAATCAATTAATATTGATTTATAAAATTATAAACTAACTAATTTAATATTTTCTTTGTTAGGCTTGAAAGATTACAGATGTTCACTTTCACTGTCAAATGTCATTCTTTGGTTTTTGCGTTTTTCTAAAAACAATATATTCTTAAATTTCACAAAACAACAGCTCAGCTTATAAATGCTTAATTCTAATGGACTTAAGAGGTCTAGCTCATTTGCCTGCCAGAAGATTATCATCAGGTAAGTTAAAATTAACTTAGATGAAACAAAAGATATATTTAAAATAATGAAGAAAGAACATGATTATATGAGACGATCAATAAAGGAGATTAATGTTTTTCTTAAGCCAACATTTTCTGTTTTTTATTTTAGATACTCAAGCCAGTTCTTCAAGAAGCGATGAATCAGGAAATGGTGTACAAATAAATAATGTTCTATTTAGGGAGATACATAAAAATGCGTGGCTTAAAAGATTCCCAAATTCAGAAAAAAAACTTCCAAAGGTATGTGGTATATAAAATCAATTGATTTACAATTGATATAGATATATTATGAAAACATTTTCTTTTCTAATCCTTATATGAATATAAGCTTCCGAGCAAAATATTCACCGGTTAATGGACTGAAGATGTTACATAATAAATTAACCGAAACGTTTCCAACTGATTGGTGAAAGCATTCAGAGCATTTTTTCTTGGCTGCTTTTGCCTCAATACATCCTTTTCTCGCTGGTGTAGTGAGCTAGGGTGTCGGCTTCTAAAAAGAAGATCCCTGTTCAAACCCTGGGCGTGCGCGATTTTTCATTAAATAAAAATATTTATTTAAACAGTAGATAGGGAAGGAGAATGCAGCCAGGTATTGAGTCTCCACGAAATTCAACCTCTGTTCAGGAAACAGTTTCGGCTTTAATGAGATAAAACCATCCTCAGTCCAATAGTTGAGAGTATGAACTCAAATAGCGAAGCATTGAGTCAATAGTGGAGTTGTCATAAAGTCTCTATTATTATACATTAATTGTTTGTACTATCTACTGTTTAAATACAACAGCCACTTTATGTAAACAAATCCTCAAGCAGGCACTGGATTGGAATATAGGATCTCACCACAATAGCCCTCAGGCAACTCTACTAGGAGAGGGAGTTGCTGTGACATCCCGTCCTGTGGAAGGGACGTAAAGCAGGTTCCCTCTCACAATTGTCAGTGATGCATTCTTCGAAAGGAGCAGGCTACACGCCGGTGCTGAGGGAGTCCCTCCTCAACTAGGACATCCTCCATAGCATAGAAGAGGTTGGATAAAAGGAGCCGGTTGGAACCAGAAATAAGGATTAGTTCCACTAGCTAGAGACGAAAGTAGGAGGAGGAGTTAGAGATAGGAAATGATGTAACTTCACGGGGTGCCGGTAGATGGCTACGGCCAGAGGCCGGTTGGGTTTGAGGTGTGTGTCTTCGTACACGAAAGCACCTCGGGTAAATAAACGGGGATCCCAATAGGAATTTCAAATAATAATATATATCTATAGCGACAACTTGCAACTCAATTTTATGATATTTTCTATTCAAAATAATTTAATTTATATTTGTTCATTTTTTTAGCGAGCGGCTGAGAGAGTTTGGGCCGTTTTTTGTGTTCACGACGATGCCGAGCCCCTTCTTGAGCTTTATAGTGACCAACAACAAGCTGCAGCTCATCGGCCTGCATGGGCAGTCTCTCTATCCAGTTGCCTTCATGTTTCACCCACTCTTTGTGCTCATGAACATCATTATGAATTTGTTATTACACTTGCTGAAGATGTTGTTAAACTTGCAGCTCCTTCCTGGTAGGTGCAATAAACTAATTTATTCAAAAAAATTTTAATCTGAAACGTTTTTACTTTCTCTTAGATATATATGTTAATATATAGAGAGAAAGTCATCCATGTCAAAAATTCGATGTCGAGATTTTGATGGATATACCCATTTTGAGGTCCCCCGAATCCAAAAAAGTGGTTTTCGCTACATGGTCTGTGTGCCTGTGTGTCTGTGAACAAAATATCTCAAGAACGAAAAGAGCAAGGAGATTGAAATTTTATATTTAAGTAAGGTACCTCCTCCTGGACGTGTCACGAAGCTTTTGAACAAAATCGACCAAAGAGATTACTAGTACTTTACTGAAACCCTTTTTCAGTTTTTTTTCGATTTTCTCAAAATTCGCTCCAAAGATTTTGATTAAAATTCAAAAATCAATTATTTTTTAGATGATCTTTCAAATGTATATTTTCATTTTACCATTGAAATCCACCCCTTGCGGAAAAATAAATTTTTTCTCCCTCGCTTGGAAATCATTTGACCTTTTTTTTTTGAATGCGAGTCTCATCCCATCTTTTCAAACTCAGGTTTAGGCTAGTTTTTGGCCGAAGCCGAAACCACGGCCGAAACAAGGATTTTTAGCCGAAACCATAAGCAAAACCCAATATTGGGTCGGCTTCTATAATAAATATTCTTCTTCCAACCTCGCCTTATTCCCGCAATGCGGGGTCGGCAGACCTCACTCTCCCTCCAATACCTCCTATCATGCGTTTTTGCAACAGAGAAGGATAGAATAGGCCGGCCCGTCGCACGGTCTGACGCCTGTTGAAAAGAGACAGACATACCAAGAACAGAAGGAATGCCTGTCCCAGCTCGGGCAGCTCGTGGTCGCCATCCACGTACCCACAATATATGGGCCCCTGAGCGATTCTATAATGTATATGATAATATATAACAACTCTGTCTGCATCTCGATGTGTTATTCATTGAGATTACATATATTCTCAAAAGAACTGATGTTGGGATTATTTAATGCAAGCCGAAACGTTTTATTTTATAGGGGTTTTCATTCAAAAGAACCTATCCTGGTTGCCTGTCTACCTTTTCTTTTATTTATTTTACTAATATGCAATTTAAAAAGTGTATAAGTTTATATATACCATATATATATATTTTTTTAGGGAGCTGATGATGGAATGGGTGGACACAATCGGAAGTAAATTACGGGAAATGTCAATTCTCGCCCCAAAAGAGAATCTCTACAGCCGATTGCCAGAGCCCCGAATTCCTCTTGCTCCTACACGAGATCCTACTTCGCCTTTACCGCCTCCACCACAAGTTCCAGCAGGCCTTGTACCTGGAATCGAGCTTGTTGAAACATCAAGTAATAATCATCAACAAAATAATGGAAATACTCCAAATCCATTAACCACCATCTCAAACTCATCTTCTAATTCTGTTACTATTTCTAATACAAGTTTAAATTCTGCAAGTAATTCCACTGAAGAATCTGATCCGAGTGAATCAGAACCAACAACAGCAAATTTACATACAACTTCTTTATATATTTCACATGTAGAACATCCTGAATATTCAAGGTAATAAAAATTTCTAATAAAAAATATAGTAATTAATAATAATAATACTTTTTCTAACGGAATGATTTTCATACTTTACATCCTACTGTTGAGAGTACCCGATTCCCCAAGAATACTCTGAAGGCTAAAAATTCCCGTGGGTCTACTAATCCGATAGTGGATTACACCCGTACTTCTATTTATTATTAATAAAAAGTATTATCCATACGTTTTGATACGGATATTGATACGGATTGTTTTGAATTTAATCGCTATAATAAAACTTTTTGCAATCGGATAAGCATTTCGGTACAGAGGGAGAATTTGTTGAAATTCATCATTCATCATTTCAAAAATTGTTACTAATAATTGAACATTTCCAGTTTCACGCTGAAGGCCTAGAAAATATATCAATATTTTCAATCTTTCTATTATAAATCAACTCAAGGTATATTTTTTAAAAAATTTTCCTTTTGGCTACTGAGGCCAATTATGGGTTTTATTTTATATATATACATTTTAAATTATAATATACCGATGGCAGCCGGGCAACGTTCCACACGCTGGTATATCGGGCATGTTTTTTCATTTGGTAACAAATTAGTTGATTAATTTTTAATGAGAATTTGCCCTTTACATAAAGTTAGCTTATATTTGTTTAGTGCTGTCTAAATTTTGTACTGTATAAATGATCTCATCACATCGAACTGATTTGATTAATTATATACATAGTTCAAGAAATTATTGGTAGAACTTGAAAAAAATAATATACAAATTTTTTTATTTTTTCTCTCTACAGGCAAACTTCAACTGCTTCTACTTCTTCGAATCAATCTCCTGAAAACTCTTCTGCTTCTGCTAATGTTACTGTGATTGAAGTACCTGATTATGATCGGGTCTTTAGCTTTAACTCTTTGCAACAATCTTTGCCACCTGATAGGTATCTATACTAATAATACATTTTTAGATCTTACAACAAATTAGCATGATTAAAAGAAAATTAAATATCAGCTTAGGTTTCGCCTGAGCTTTACTGCGGACCTGGGATATGGTTTGATGCTAGATTTTTTTGTTGTCCATTAAAAGTGGAATATATAAAGTAGCCTTAATAGCCCCACTCTCTGTAGAACTTGCTTCTGCCAATAATCTTTATTATGTCTGTTTTATTTTTGATAAAATTATTTTGTTTCAGTGAGAGCCCTCCAATTGAAGCATTTTTTACTCCGCCATCTACTCCGCAGCTAAATAGCAATAATGTTAATAGCCTTTATGAACGAGTTTTTTTACCAACAAATCATGATTCCCTGCCGCCGGCTCCACCTCCTTCAGCCGATTCTCTTGTTACATCAGTAATTCCTATGATTAGGCGAAGACGAACTTCTAGTGAATCTAGTGAACATACCCAGCCACCACCCCTGCCACCTCCATCTACAGAAAGGAGGCTTCAACCACCACCTAGCCCTTTTCGTCAGGTAGATATTACTTTTAAATATTTTATACTAGAAAAGGTTTTCTGAAAAGTTTTACATAGTGGTAACAAACTCATTCCATCGACAGAATTATAAAATACATATTTAAAATTCAAAACATATTTTATAATTGTTTCGTTGTTATCAAAGAGTGTAAAAACACGAATAAGCAGAAAACATATTTATCTTCATGTGGATCGTTAACACCTGGTGCTAAAAAGTAAAATGTTAACTTAGTTTAGAGAATAGCATTTTTTAAAGCTGATGTTATTACTTTACTTTTTAACACCCAATTTATGATGTTAAATTTTAACGTCTGTTTTTAGAAATTAGACCTGATAATGCTTTAGTTTGTAGATATGTCTTGAATTTTAAATAAGTATTTTTTTTTAAAGATCTAATGATGGCATTAGTGGTTGCAGAAACAGAAGCGCCTGACAAATAATAAAGAACATAAAAAATTAAAACCCTTCCGTTTTAATTTTAATTTATATGACATCCGTCTGTGATCTATAGAACAACAACCAAATTAACAACAAGAAATAGTTTGAGATTATTAGGCTACATCTACAAAACTTTTTAAAGAAATTATTTTGAAAAATTTTTTTTGATAGCCTAAAAGCCACAGGGCGCGGGTTCAGATCCCAGGAGTCTGATTAATTTATTAAAATCATTTGGATACCAAATGGTATAAATAAATATGCCTGGACCCCACATAAATCTATTTAAATAATGAGTATGGTATAAAATCTGAGATGCCGAAAGACTAAAATAAAAAAAAAATTTAATTATTTATTTTTGTATTTCAATTTAATTCTGAACAATATGATTAGTCTTCAGGAAATAATGGAGAATCGCCTTCAATTACTGGAAGACTCACACTTCGAGAACAACAAGTTTTGGCTTTGCGAAGAGAAATGATGCATCCTGGAGGAGTTCGATTGCAATTAAGACGTCATGATTGTCGAGCCATTGCCCTTGTTGATGCATTTGGAGCAGTCTGGTAAGTAGAATAATTAATCAATTCAAATGAAAATGATACAGTAGATACTAATTTTATTTATTTTTTGTTTATAGGGTTGCAGGCTGGAAACAAAGAGAACATCCAATGCTCTATAATGCTCTTCATATTGGCGACCAATTAATAAGCATATGTGGAGTGGCAGCGACTACTGCAGCCGAAGCGCATCGTTTAGTTCGCCTTCCCCAGAGTCTATATGTTAGTAAAAAAATATACGTTTTCTAATACTTTTTCTAAAATGAGTTTAAATAATTGAAAAATGATATTCCATACCTCAGAAAGTTCGATCGACTCTACCCCCTCTCCTCCCCAAAATTTATTTTTCACTATATTTTAATAACATTTAAAATGAGGCTTCCCCCAGAGTTTAAATTGTTTATAGGAAAATCATATAAAATTCGAAACTAGGTCAATTTTTTTTTAGAAATCGTTCCTTCTGACTCATTAAAAGATCAACGAATATTAAACAAATACATGAGATTTGTTTTTAAGATCCTGCAATCTATTGGCAAATTTTCGTACTAGCTGGACTTTTGGCTAAATTTTTAAGACCCCTAACGGCATCTTATCGGCAAAAACATGCCAAGAGCTTGTCTCCAGAAGCGCCTTAAAGTACAAAATTAATTAAAATACATTTATCTGGACAACTCTTAAGGTGGAATTCCGAGCAACGCGACAGAGCGTCACTGACGCCACGACAGTGACGCGGCGGCAGAGCGACAGTACATGTCATGTGTAAATATTAATAAATGAAAGGCTATTCGAGTGTTGCGACACAGATGCATGCAAGTCACATCCCTAGACGCCGCTAGCCAATTATTATATAATAAAACAACGTAGAGTAAATATTAAATGATTCATCTTTTTTCAGGCTGAATTAATAGTTCGTCGAGTTCCTCTTGGACGTGTTTATGCTCTTCGTCGAACAGCAGATGGCCAATCACTTGGTTTGGAGCAAATGGGTGGTACTGCTGAAATTCGTGCTGTTACTCCAGGCGGTTTAGCTTCTAGAGCAGGATTACCTCCAAAAGCCCCAACGGCTGATGGTCTCGGTCTCACATCTTGGGCTCTTACCGAAATAAACGGCCGCCCGCTCAATCTTTTTTTTAAAGAAAACGAAATTCGAGATCGTCTCAACGCCGTAGGTCGTGATATTTCCATACTCGTGCAGCCTTATGATCTCGTAAGGCAGCTAAAGAAGCAGCTTAAAGCGTTACGCTCCTATAAGGAATATATTGTCCAGTGATATTAATATGAATAAGATATATTATTATTATTAGGTCATTTTGGCTGTTTTCTACCAAAGCTTAAAAACTAATTATTTAATATAAACTTACAATATGAATTAAATATTTATATTATACATCTTTATTTAAAAAAAATAAATAATTTTAGATATTTTTATTATTATTAATACAAAGCGCATCTAGAAAGTAAATATCATTTGAGTATTACAAAAGAATAGCAATTTCTTTTCATTCGTCTATTATTACAGAAAAATCTACCCAATACTCGTTTTGCACTTGTAAAATGCTGGCCGGCAAGATGAGAAAACAAATGTCTGATGGAGCCCCGGGCTATAAGGAGGGCAACATAATTGTTCCCAGCAAAATGTATCAAGCAGCATCGTCGTTACGCGTGCGATATGTAGACGCGCGTTATCATACACGAACCAAACCTAGTTTCACCCGACTTCCATTTGTATTCTCAACTCAAGAAATTTCAAGAGATCAATGTAAAGGTCTCAGGCAGCCGAATTCTATGAAGCAGGTATATTGCAAAAAATGCCATGCCTTCATTTGCATAGTGAGTATGTCGAAAAGAAAAGTAAGTAGATTTTTTTGTAGTAAAAAACAAATGAAAACAAATTGCTAATCTTTCTTAATATCCAAACGGTAGTTAAATTCTGGATGAACTTTGTCTATTTTAACATTTTTAATTTTTTTTTTTTTTCATATAATACCACTGACACAATAATTAAAACTATTTTGAAATAACAACTAGTCGGCAACGCATCTCTCATTTAGTAAAAATTTGAGATATATCGTGAAAAATTAGGACTAGATCAGTTTTTATATTTTATAAATTTCGGGATAGGTGAAAAGAAGAAGAAAATCCGCAGCTAGTTGTATTTCATTATTTTATTCCCATCACATTGACGTTTCGATCCCGGTTGGGATCATCCTCAGAACAGGTGGGTGTTATGTGTGTGTATATTTGTAAATACATATACACATAGATAACACCCACCTGTTCTGAGGATGGTCCCAACCGGGATCGAAACGTCAACGTGGTGGGAATAAAATAATGAAATACAACTAGCTGCGGATTTTCTTCTTCTTTTCATCTATCCTGATTGAACTACCAGCTATAAGCCCTATGTATCTATTTATAAATTTATTGATTCTGGTATCAAAGGGTTCGCATACTTATTTCAATTGAATTGGATACCAATCAATTGAAATAAATAGGAACGGGGTCTAAATGCCAAAAGGCCATTTAACCTCAGATGCTGAAAAAGACCTTACTCCCAATTACTCCAAACCATATTTCCGGACTGAGGGAGTAATTTGTAGTCAATATTTATAAAAATTTACAAATTGCATGTGATAAAATGTTAGCAGCCTTATGGTACCCAAGAATGCAAGTAGGAATCAAATAAATTATGCAAAAATATTATAAGTTGATAAATATTAAGTGATGCAATATATTTATTTTCTTAGTAATCTATACGTTTATCAAATATAAATAAATTCGCAAAAATTATTTTACCTGCCGAATAAAGCTCAATTTAATTTTTAAGTTTTTAAAAGTTTAAGAAATGCCAAATCTAAATTTTATATATAGGCCTATATAAATTTTTAACTGTGATATTCAGATTTGATGGGTTCTTGCAATTTTTTATTTTTATTTCTCGAAACATAATTTTATTCGTATTTATAATTGTAATTTGTATAATATTACACGTAATATTTAATTCATTTCTCACAGAAACAGCCATTTGACCTAAAAAAAAGTTTAAAAGATTATTGTCTTAATTTGTGCAATTAACTCTTATTCATTATTTTTTTTGTTATATAAAAATTTTGCTTTTATTTAAAAAATTTTGGGTTGAGGAGTTAGCTATAACTAATTATCTATTAATGGCAGCTTCTCACAAATTAATTAGTCATAGCTATTTAAAGACTATATAAAGGAAGCTATTTTAAAATTTTATAAAGAAGAAACAAAAGAAATTTCATTATTTTTCAAATTTAGAAATTTTCTTTTGTTTTAGTGTATAAAAAATTTGTTTTCTTATATTGAACGGTTTTTTTTTTATTTAGAAATTGCAAAACCACTTAAAATTAAAAACCATTTGCTTTCCTAAATCACTTTTATAATCAGGGGCGTCATATGGGGGGAGGGCATTTGCCCCCTCGGATCTTTTTTAAATTTTATATTATTCTAAATTCTGAAATTCAAATATGTATGGGTATATAAACTGTAACAAATTAAAAAATTAATTAAATTAAATATCCTTTGGTCAAATTTGAAATACTTATTCGTAAATAAATTTTAAGAAAAAGTCCCCCCCCCCCCCCCAAGAAAAAGTTGAAATGACGCCACTGTATATAATGTAATTTAGCAAAAACTTTGACACGCTTGACGGGCCAGTGCTTTTAGAGATTTTTAAAGTGATTACGACAAGCAATATTGGTTTACTATTATTGCTTGTTGATCGCTGGCATTTGATAGATGACTTATGTGCAAATATTTTTACTCAGATTATATATCGTAATCACTTCAAACATCTCTATAAGCACTGAGTATGGGGAACGTTACTCACAGCTAATTTAGAAAAGCAGCCGGTTTCCAATTAATCAGTATTTTTTAACTTTTTCTTATTATTTTTTTCTAAAAGAGAAAAAAACAATTCATTTATTTTAAAATATTCCAAAAAACATTCTCCTTCAATCCACTGTTTAATTCATATGATTGCATAGTGTTTCCTTTTTATAATAATTTATTAGCTTTTTTTAAATACATATAAATAGGTTAAATAATCCTAGTCTTAATTCATGGAAGATTTATTTCTTTTACATATTTGTATGCAACTTAGAAAATATTTGTATAGGAATATGATTGATTGTGTTTGTACGTGCAATTTTGAACGTTAGATTGTTGTGTGTGCCGTCCAAAAATTTGAAAGTATGTTCAAGCGACACTAGAAAAGGAAATTTTCTCAGTAAACTGAGATCTGAAATGAATATTGTTAAGATTGTTCCTTATTTGAAAACATTCCCATGTGGCGTAGCCTCGTTTTAGATATTTCAGAAAATTTGAGATTTTCTATTATATCAATTTAGAAAATTTTTTATCAAAATTAGAAAAAATATTTTCAATTCTTTTGTGATATTTTCATAAAACACCTGGAAAAAATTTCGATTATCCTAGTTACATATAAAGTAGAGATATTTTTATAAAATACAAATAGAATATATGAAATAAAGTTAAAAAATTAGATTTATCAAAAGTCATTTAGAATCATATTTTTTAAATTAAAGTTGCTGTCTGGGTAGAAATATTTTTTAAATAGATTAATATTTATACTTGTTAGTTTACAAAAAATGCGAATTATTTCGCTTAAAGAAAAGTAGGAGGTAAAGCTATTCGATTATTAAAATTGGCATGATATATAGAGCAGACAGACACTGCTCTAGCCAATCTCAAAACTTGTTTTGGAACATTATGTTTATTTTTTTTCATAAAGAAGAATTTTAATTTTTTAATTAGTCATAAATATTAAAAAAATTTTTAATTAATATCATTCATTTACAAAAATATTTGTGATGTAAATTTAAAGGTCACTCCTACTTGTTAAAAAAAACTGTGTTATTAATAATTTTTTTTTAATCACTTTTTTCTAAAGACTGACCAAATAATTATGTTTTCTTTTTTTTTTAATTTGTTTTTCTTAATAGAGGCTTTTTTGCTGCGCCACATTAATATAATTTTTTTTTTTTTTCAATTCGATTAATATTGTGAATTAAAAAAATATATTTATAAAATGCATCCGCTCTTTTGTTGTTAATAATATTAATTCATTTTATAAAAATCGATAATTGTCTAAACATTCAATAAATATGTTTAAAATGTAATCAATTTTGTATTTTTTTCCTTGTGGATTTATGTACATCATCTATTCAGACTTACAAGGGGAGTCCACGGCCTTCCTACCACCGATTTGAACGAAACATTTTTTATGTGTAGTACTTGATGAAAAACAAATTCTGTTAAAGCGAGAGAATGCGCTTCTCAACCGTTCGTCTAAAAAAAAAAAAATATTAAAGATTTTGCCAGCATGTCTTAAGCCGTTGCTAACAATAACATTTAGAAAAGCCTCGGAGGTTAGATTTGTAGAGTTCATCCTTTGTAGGAAGGCCGTGCACTCCCCTTAGTATAATTTTTCGTAAAAAAAGCCACCATTTGATTACTCAATTTTTTTTCATCAAGCATATATTCTTTATACAGTATAATCTAATGGATATTTTAAATAATAGATTTGATTTTTTTCAAAATTTTCTTGGATAGTACTCTTTCACTCCCAGTAGAATAAATATCACCAATATTTTACCGGTACTTATTAATAAGTGGAAATTTTTAAGATCAAATGATTTCATTATTAATTATTGATTCCATATTCCATTTAATGTAGAAATATTTTGAAATCAGAAACAAGAATAACTGAGTAACATTTCATTGTTCGAATAATCTTCATTCCTTGGAGCAAAACTTTTACTCGGAATTAGATTCGTCATTAATATTTATCAAATAAAATATTAGAAAAGACCCTCAAGTGGAAGGCGGTAATTGAGCTAGGATCTGACGAAGGAATTCCTGGTTTATCGTATCCAATGCTGGCTCTGGATCTGCTGGAGCTGGACTTCTAAGCATGTCTTCCAGAGACACACAGCCCAAATCAGAAGGTAGAGAAGTCGTGAGAGGATCCGAGACACAATTTTGCTAGAAATATATAAAAAAAAAAAATTCATTAAAATTTATGAAAAGGTCCTTAAGCTTTATCACAATGAAGCAAAAATAAAATTTGATATAATTTAGGTCAAAATCCTTCAGATATATCAGGCCGCCGAGAGCCTTGCCGGAGTTCTATACCAATACGGGCTTGCGGTCACTTAGTCCCTCTATGACATATTTCAAAGTCATGGCACATGTCAATTAAATATTTTTAAAAAATGGCAAATGCCCCCTCCCCCCTCAATGACGGCCCTGTTAGTGTCTTAAAATTGAGGTGAAAATAAAAGGAATTAAATATCATTTATTTGGAAAAATTTAAGTCTTTAATTTTCTTAAAATTAAAATTTAATGGGTTTACAATTATATATTTAGATTATAATCAGTAGGATTACTCAAACGCAAAATCTACAATTCGGATGATAATACAAATCGATGATTTCTTTATGATTTGGTGCCCGTTCCTTCACTAGTAACCGAGCGCCTTCTCACTCCCACGTCCTGCTTTGCATCTCGAGACATCTTGATGCCTAATCTCCAGGCGGTCAGTCAAAGGATTCAACTAAATTGCAATGATGGCCGATTCAAATTCCAAAAGTTAGATGGTCCACCATTTGGTATCCAAATGCCTTAAATAAAATCATCCGACTGCCTGGGGTCCGAACCCGCGACTTTTGGTATACGAGGTTATAACCGTGTGGTATAGCGTGGCTAACTCCTACACCAAGCTTCGAGGGCAAATTTTATACTTAATAGATTGTTATGAAAGGCGCTTTCTTTGTTGAAGAGAAATTTTATTTACAAATATAGAATTTTTTTCTTCAACAATCAAGGGCAGCCCCCGAGTTTGGCGTAGTAGGTAGCGTGTCTACCTCCTATACCAAACGTCGCGGGTTCGGACCCCAGGCAGTTCGATGATTTCATTTAAGCCATTTGGGTACCAGATGGCTTAAATAGAAATGCCTGGACCCCCAATAGA
>JAKCPI010027404.1:0-21759 GCA_023213315.1 Euborellia annulipes
CCATACATCCCTCATTATTTTATTCTATTATATCTGATAAAGGATAGCGAAGAGTTACTCGAAATAAGACTGGCATTCTTTCGATATCTCATTTATTTAATTTGAGAAAATTATTTATTCTAAAAATAAACAACTGATAAAAAATCAAAAATGATAGACGCCTGACTTATCCAAGAATAAATAAAATAAAAACCCTATAAACTATATAATATTAATGTATATACTGTATTAATTCTTCCTACTTTTGAAAAAATTTTTGTGTGCAATTAAAAATAATAATTTTCTTTTTTAATGAAAATTATAACAAAATAATGAAAACATTTTTTTTCTTATCAAAATATTTTTGTTGTCCTTGTAAGAGAGAAAATTCAGGCTTAAATTTATGACTATTAACTTCTTATATTGGCAAATGAACTTTGATTAAAAGTCCAAACAATAATTCTGTTGTTGATTAAGAATATATAATGAAATTATTTATTTATTTGTAGGCTATATGCACAAAGGTATTTCGTTGTCTGCATTTTAGATACTACGGAAAATTAATTTAAAATAAGTGAGTGGGTTAAAAATAACTAAACACTCCTTACTTGTAATTGTTAATCATATTATATATTGTAGACTATGCAAATTATTTTATTATCGTTATATCAAGAAATTTCGAGAAAATATGTAAGATTAAACAGCAAATTTAGGTTATTTACAAGGCTAATAGGGGTCAATGGATAAGAATTCACAAATAAACAATTAGCATAATTTCTATCGTAATCTTAATGGCTTCCATTCAGAAATTTGATTTAAATAATATTTTTCAACGCTAAGGGAAGTCGTTGGTCCTCAAAAGTTGAGGTCATTTAATTTTAGATTTTATTTATTAAAAAATTAACTAAATATATTAATTACTAAATAAAAAAAGAATAAGGAAAATTATTAATAATAAATTCATTTAATTGTAATTATTCCCAACTTAAAGACAGGCACATAGAGGAGGGAGGATAAGGGGGGGTAAAGGGGGAGTAATTACCCCTAAGATTTGAAAAAAATACTTTTTTTTCTAAAAAAAAATTTATTTTTAATGTAAAATTTTAAAAATTATTACTTAAGGTTTGAGTTGTATTTATATTCTGGCAAACAAGTACAGAAGCGCCTTTAAATTACCGAAATAAGAAAAAAATAGTGTGCTGCGACCAGTCGCACCAGATTCCCCCCCCTCCGAGAAACACCTCAGGATCCGCTCCCTTGCATAGATTAGAATTGACGTATCTTAAATAATTTTTAGGCCCTCGGGCCTTGGTGTAGTTCTCAAGAAGGGGCCTAAATGGCCTTCGATGCCAAAAAAGACCTTAATTAAAATAAAAAAAAAAAATATATCTTTTATATATATATGTCATATTAAATAAGTTATACTTGACAAGTCATAGTAGGTAGTAGAAGTATTTAAAGTAACAAATAGACATATAAAAATCGTTAAATTAAATTGATTAGGTGCCCCTGGAGCCATAGCTCAGTGGAGAAGTTTCTGCCTCTTGTGGTAGGGTTCAAGGGTAAACATCCAGTCTCATGTGACAAAAATTTATTTCAATTGGATTGGCTTCCAACCCAATTGAAATAAATAGAGACGTTGTCTAAATGCCTTTCAAAGCCGAAAAAGACCTTAAATAAAATTTAAAAAAATAAATAAAATTGATTAGCTAAGTGAATGAAGTAGCTGATGGTTGCAGTCACTGAAGCAAAAAATCTTTGTTTTAAGTCGGCGTTTCGGTCGCAAGTTGTCATCCACTTCAGGACTTATAAAAATAAAAGATTTAGGAAAAATAAAATATTTTATTTTTGGCCGAAACGTCAACTTGGAAAAAAAATACCATTGACTGCTACTATTATCTACTTCAGCTACCTTCACAGTCATCCATGATTAGGTAATTATTTAAATGGAGGCATGAGCAAATCGTATAAAATTTGAGAAAAATGTTCATTCCCGAATTTTTGTGTGTGAATGATTTTATCGGATGATTTTTTTCAGTGGCGCATCAAGGGCGGGGCCCAGGGGGCGCCAGCCCCGGGCGCATTAAAAAAGGGGGCCGCGTTTATATTTTTACAAAAAAAATTGTATTATTGATAGTGGAGACAAAAAATAACAAACTTATCTAAAAATAATATTATATTTTTTTTTATTAGAAGGAATATATAAATCTAATATTTATCTCATTTTGTCGTCTGGTCTAAGATGTGTGTGTGTGTGTGGGGGGGGGGGGATTAGACCAGGGGCGCCAGAGTTTGGGGGGCGACATTTTGGCTTTAAGCAGATTTAATGTTGAATAAATATTTAATAAAATATAATTTTTTTTTTTGGTAGTAGAGCAAATTGTAATTTTGGCCCCGAGTGCAAGTTTTCCCAGGTGCGGCCCTGATTTTTTTTTCATTAGAAAAATGATTTGGGAAAACAACCGCTTTTCAAAAAATAAATCGCTCCATTCCTCGCAAATTGTCTTCTCAATTCACTTCTGGATACAGGGGTTTTCTAGGTAAAATATCTAGTAAAATTTTAATTAATTCATTTTTCCCAAATTAGATTTTTAGCCAAATAAATTATTTTTTTTCTATTCAATTAAATAATAATAAACCTAAATAAATTTTTATAAATTGGAGATTTCAAGTTTAACCATATGTTGTTATATAATGTAGAGTTTAATTTATCTCTGTATATGTTTAATATTCAGTATGTAACTTTCTGCTACTTTAAATTCTACAATTTTATTTATTTTTTTAATGTTTAGTAATATACTTAGGCAAGGGCGTCGCCAACCCATTGGCTTAGAGGGGTGGGGGCAAGGGTGGATGAAAGGTATAGCTGTATTTCTACAAATGGAATGATTTGAATATCTACTAACCATAATTACTATTACGGCACTATAATGTAAAGTTGTTTCGTGGGGATAATAAAACATTTTTAAATAAATTTTTCTAAAAAAAAACACAATCTTCGAAAAAAACGATTGACTTGTAAATTTTTTTGACGTGAAAACGTCTTACAAATCATGTATCTATAGTGGCCGGTTAGGGGAGGCATGCACGAAAAAGTTTAGCAGCTTGAATATATCCTGTCTTATTTCCAAACCAAGCTAGCCAGATATTTCTTTAAAAAAGACATTAAAATTACTACGTAATTGTTAGATTAATAATAATATTAGATAAACTTAACAAAAAAATTGTGCGCAGTATATATTCATCATATAAAAAGGTTTATTAAGTAAAACAGCTCATCGATCTTTGACTGTCAAATATTCCTAATGACAGATTAACAAAATTACCTTTCAAATTATTATATTAATTACTTAAGCCTAGGATAACAATTTTTACTTTCAACTCTAATTTATATAAAAAATTCCAATTTTTTTTTTTTTTAAATATAAATTTAGAAATATTTTATAAAACAAATAAAGATTTTAAAAAGCCTTTTTTACAAAAAAAAAAAAAAAAAAATATTATTAGAGATGAAAAATTCAATTTGTGTGGTTTTTTTTTTTATTCTTGAAAAGTTTCCAAATTGAATCTTCAAAATATTTTTCGGAGATAAAAGCATCAACACTTTAAGCGACTAAAAAGAGAAAGTTTTGATTGAATTTAAAATCTTATCATTAAGCTAATCCCTTTAATATGCCTATCGTTCTTATCGCCACTAGTCCAGGGATAAATGATAGAGCAAGAACTTGTAATATTTAAAAGAGACCGCCGATATATCTTTATACTGTATTTATAATTACACAACAAAATAGATCTCCCAGCAACTTTTTTTTTTAACTCATTTTGGACTTTGAAAAAACATAGAGCTTCGATTATCTGATTAAACCCATAATGATTTTGTCCTAATTTAACATCAAATGGAGAAAATAGGTGAAAATTAGCACTAAAACGTTGTTCCTTTTATTTTTTTATTGATTCCTACTTTGTCCTCGTTGTTCATCTTATTAAATATTTTCAAAAGCATTTAGAGTAGTTGAATTTAAAATTCAAAAGTTATTTAAACCAATAAATAAGCTTATATTAAAACATATCACCTAGTATTTTTGATTAATTATTAATTATTTGATTAAATAACGTTAAATTCAAACTACTCTAAATACTAATTTAAAGAAATAAAATATATATTTTTTTTGTATTTTGGCTTAAATCGTGGTTTATTTTAACAAATAATAACAAAAAGTGTGTTATTAATTACAATAATTACTCACTTTTTTGTATTATTTTTAACCACGATTTAAGAAATAAAAAAATCTGGTGTGACTGGCGCACAGCACACAACTTTCTCTTACCTTCGGTAATCGAAAGTTGTGTACTGTGCTTGTCTCACCAGATTTTTTGTGTCGACATGTATTTAGTTTCCGACAGTACGGTACATTCGATTTTCAAGATGTAAAATTTATAAGTATGGCAAAATATTTATATTTTGTTACCATAGCAACCATAGGAGAAATTCCTATCTTTCCTATGAAGAACAAGAGTAAAGTGGTCTTCAGAAGATTTCAATCACAAAATGAGAATATACATTTTATAGAGAATCTAAAAAATAATTGATTTTTGAATTTAAAAAAAAATCGTTGGAGCAAATTTTGAGAAAATCGAAAAAAACTGAAAAAGTGCATCAGTAAAGTACTAGTACTCTTTGGCTGATTTTGTTCAAAAGCTTCGTGTCACGTCCCATGGGGGTGCCTAACTTAAATATAAAATGTCAACCTCCTAGCTCTTTTCGTTCTTGAGATATTTTGTTCACAGACACACACACAGACAGACAGACAGACACACAGACAGACAGACCATGTCGCGAAAACCACTTTTTTGGATTCAGGGGACCTCAAAACGTGAAGATCCATCAAAATCTCGACATCGAATTTTTGACATGAAACCAATACTTTCTCTCTCTATATATTAACATATATATAGAGGTACGAGAAAGTAAAAAAATGTCCTCTATTTCAAATAACAATAATCATTAAAGTCTAAATCATTCAAAGATTTAATAAAAACGATAACGTTTTGGAGCTAATTAGAACAATTTTCACTTATTTTCTCTATCTGATAATCATTTACACCAACAATAATACCCTAATAATAACAACTTTATTAACAATTTTCTTAACATTTTTTTGTGAGTATGTTTATCTGTTGGTGGCCCCTGAGCTTCTATGACATTTTCTGATGGTATTTAATAACTCCCGCAGAGTGCTAAGAATAATGACCAACTTGAAGTATTTTTTGTTTATTCCGTTTATTTTTATCACCAACCAAGTCAAAGTTGAAACTTATTTTTGACTTTGTTTTCTATACATCAAAGGCATATGTAATATATTTAGTTTTCCGTTTGGCAATCATCGTTTTTCACTAGCAGAGCTTCTCGAGCTTCTTGATTTAAGGGCACACCCCATCTTGAACGAAAACATTTTAGCTTCAAATTAATTACAAATTTCGTCCCAAATGAATAAAAGACTCGCGTTCAAATCGCGTTGAAAACGCTGGTGTAAAATGGCCCTAACTCTGTCGATTAAATGATTCGAATATATATCCTGTCTATTCATTTAACATAAAAAAATTTAATTGGATATTATTAAGTCATTCTATATGGTTGTATCAAATATAGTCTATCCTTGAGATACGTTATCACTTCTAGGACGTGATTCTCTAAAAATAAAAAAGCTATTAGTGATTTAGTCATTTAGTTTGTACACAAATTTATTTAAATAAATTATTTTAATTAATATCCTCCTATGCTGAATTCTCAAATTTTTTTCTTTAATATGCAAAAGAGAATTCACGGTCACTACCTTTTAAGAGGCATCGTAAATTAAAAAAAAAAAAAAATGTTTTACTAGGAGCAAAAAAATCTCGCGACGGATGGTCTAAAAATTGAATAAACCTTATTCTGAACAATTTATTAAACCTTAAATGGATAAAATTTAAGATAAATTTTATTCCAAGTCAAGACCTTAACAGATTTGCCTTGGAAAAACTTTCCGAGGCCTTGGACAAGAAGCCTTAAAAAAATTAATTCTCTTAATAAATATTTTAAATAGTTTAATAAAAAAAAAACTGCTTAAATTAAGCATATTATAAAGGAATAAGAAAACGAGAATGGATAAAAATAAAAAAAAGAGAGCGAAAGGAGAGGCGAGGCGATGACGTCATATCTGAAGCCAGACTGCGTGGCGATTCAGCTCGAAACCACGTGTTGGAAGGAAACATAAATTCAGACAAATTTATCATATATTTATAGACTGGCTCTCTCCCTTGGAGCGATCGTCTCTCCTCATTTCCTCGGCATTAATAAAACTTGCTTAGTTTTTTTTTTAATTTGCCTAATAACAAAAAGTAATTGTGCACATGCCAGGTGGTTTATAAATTAGATGGATTCGCGGAATTTTTATTTACATTTAGGTTTTAGAAAATCAATTTACGAATAATACAACGTGTATTCAATTCTTGACAAGAAAATAAGAAGAATTAACTTAAAAAAAAAACAAGAATAGAAAAAAAAGAGAATAAAATTTTCTCGAAGAGGAAGTAAACCAACAAAAAACAAATAGGATATGATGTAATAACCTGGTTTTTCTTTTTTGTTCAAACTCTTTATACAAGATAATTATTTTAATAAAAGGTTTTTTTTACCAAAGTTAATAAGCACTAAAAACTTTGATAATATATTCTAATCAATTTAGGTAGATAATTATTTTAATTTTAGGATTATCGTAAAAATTATTAACTTATCAATGTAAAAGTTTCTATTAAGAGTGTTATTTGAAAATTTAAAAAAAATCTGGTCATACAGCACACAACTTTCTCTTACCTTAGTTAATCGAAAGTTCTGTTCTGTGCTTGTCACACCAGATTTATTTGTGTCGACACATATTTAGTTTCCGACAATACAGTACATTTGAATTCAAGATGTAAAATTTATAAACTTAAAAAAATTTCGTTACCATGGTAACCATTTCTTTTATTTTTCCTATGAAGTAAAGTGGTTTTCAGAATATTTCAATGGCAAAATAAGAATATACATTTTAAAGAGTATCTAAAAAATAATTGATTTATGTATTTTAATCAAAATCGTTGGAGCGAATTTTGAGAAAATCGAAAAAAAACTGAAAAACTACATCAGTAAAGTACTAGTAATTTTTGGCCGATTTTGATTAAAA
Source organism: Euborellia annulipes (assembly GCA_023213315.1). NCBI lineage: Eukaryota > Metazoa > Arthropoda > Insecta > Dermaptera > Anisolabididae > Euborellia > Euborellia annulipes. The sequence continues at coordinate 7,182 of JAKCPI010027404.1, forward strand.
GTTTATTTTCACGGTCCGGAGAGGTGTCTAACTTAAATATAAAATTTCAACTTACTAGCTCTTTTCGTTCCTGAGATATTTTGTTCACAGAGAGACAGCCGAAAACCACTTTTTTGGATTCAGGGGACCTCAAAACGTGTATATCCATCAAAATCTCTACATGAATCTAATACTTTCTCTCTATATAGCCTATATATATTACATATATAGGTAAGAGAAAGTAAAAATAAACAATTTTTTGTTTTATATCTTCAATAACAACGTAGCCCCACCCGAAGGCTAACAGGTTTTTAATATCTCAACATTTTATTTCTAAAAAATCTGGTGTGACTGGCGCACAGCACACAACTTTCTCTTACCCTTCGGTAAGAGAAAGTTGCGCACTGTGCTGGTCACACCAGATTTTTTGTGTCGAGATATATTTAGTTTCCGATAGCACCTTAGTTTCAAACTTGGATTTTAAATGTTGACTGCTTGAAATAAACTATGGTTATTTTTAAAAATTTTAATCTCATATTTGGACATTTTATACACAATAGAGAATCGTAAATAAATACAAAATTTCATAAGAATTGGAAAATTGGAAAAAAAAATTTTAAATGCCTAAAAAGTTTCAAAGGGGACCCCTTTTGAATCGAAATTAACATACAAATCCCTATAGGAAATTAACATTAGGCCTATGAGAGAAGGCGGAGAGACAGGCGATAATGTTTGCAAGTGAGAGAGAGAGATATATATATGTTTTCTCCTAAGCAATTAAAGACACAAATAAATGGGAATTTAAATAATAATTGATTTTTAATCTAATAAAAAGAAAAAGATTTAAATTCCGTTACCATGGCAACCATTTCTATCTTTCCTATGAAGAACAAGAGTAAAGTGGTCTTCAGAAGATTTCAACGGCAAAATGAGAATATACATTTTAAAGAGCATCTAAAAAATAATTGATTTTTGAATTTTAAAAAAATCCTTGGAGGGAATTTTGAGAAAATCGAAAAAAACTGAAAAAGTACATCAGTAAAGTACTAGTACTTTTTGGCCGATTTTGTTCAAAAGCTTATTTTGAGCGTGTGGGAAGGTACCTAAGTTAAATATAAAATTTCAATCCGGTAGCTCAATTCCTTCATGCTAAAAGAACAAGAGTAAAGTGGTCTCCAGAAGATTTCAACGGCAAAATGAGAATATACATTTTAAAGAGCATCTAAAAAATAATTGATTTTTGAATTTTAAAAAAATCCTTGGAGGGAATTTTGAGAAAATCGAAAAAAACTGAAAAAGTACATCAGTAAAGTACTAGTACTTTTTGGCCGATTTTGTTCAAAAGCTTATTTTGAGCGTGTGGGAAGGTACCTAAGTTAAATATAAAATTTCAATCCGGTAGCTCAATTCCTTCATGCTAAAAATCTGTCCACACATACAGCCACACACACACACACACACACACACACACACACACACACACACAGACCAATTTGCGGGACCCACTTTTTTGGACTCAGGGGACCTCAAAACATGTATATCCATCAAAATCTCGACATCGAATTTTTGACATGATCGCAATACTTTCTCTCTCTATATATATTAACATATATAGAGGTAAGAGAAAGTAATAATACTCGTGTAAATTTATAAGATTAATTATTTTACGTGAATAAATAGATGTTTTCTATGAAATTATTATAATATTCAAATAAAATAATATTCCATAAATTCATTATTTTTTTTAATTCGCTAGCACGAATAACCTTGAAGTGATATGAGATTTAAATCTGGATCAAGGTACTATTTTTTTTTTTTTTTTTTTTTTTTCATTATGAAAATAAAAATCTTATCATTTTTAATCTAAATTTATTCTAATCCCTTTTGAAGAACTATTAAAAATGATTTGATATCTTCCTCTTTCCGTATTTTTTTCTTAAACGTTTAGCGCCTTGGCTTTAGGCAACCACCAATATTCTTAGTCATTGCTGAACGAGTAAAATTTCCCAAATTAAAATAGATTCTATTTTTTTTTTCTTTTAAGAAAAAAAGACTTCTAGTCACTAATGTGCTCTAAATTACTAATTACTAATTCAAACTCCATCAAAATGTTATTATTATGAGCAGGTGAAGGAGGAAAAATTTATATAATAATAATAAGGAAAAAAAGAAATAATACTGCCTTATTAAGCCATTCATAGTTTATACAAGTATAGTAGAGTACTATGGATAAAAAATAATTCCTTGAATACTTTTCCCTCATTCTTTTGTTAAGGAAAATAAAGTACACAGTCGAAATTGGGTTTTTTTTTCCAAATGTCCTGCGTACACCTGTTCCGCGTAAATTGAAATTTATCGTTAAATCATTTGGTATAGCCCAAATATTTTTTTCTTTTTTAAGCCAAAAGTTTATTTAAAAAATAAGTTTATTTATTTTGGAAAAAGTGGGTCCAGCAAATTGGACCGTGCGTGGGTGTCTGTCTGTGTGGACATTTTTGTGCATGAAGGAAATGAGCTACGAGGTTGAAATTTTATATTTAAGTTCTGCACCCTCCTAAAGTCGTGAAAATAAGCTTTTGAACAAAATCGGCCAAAAAGTACTAGTATTTTTTCAGTTTTTGCTCAAAATTGTCTCCAACGATTTTCTTTAAAATTGGTAATAAATCAATTATTTTTACTTTCTCTGACTTTTATATATGTTAATATAGAAAGTATTGGATTCATGTCAAAAATTCGATGTCTAGATATACACATTTTGAGGTCCACTCAATCCAAAAAGTGGTTTTCGCGACATGGTCTGTGTGTCTCTGTGAACAAAATATCTCAAGAACGAAAAAACTAAGAATGTTGAAATTTTATATTTAAGTAAGGTACCCCCTTGGGACGTGACAAGAAACTTTTGAACAAAATCGGCCAAAGTGTACTAGTACTTTACTGATGCACTTTTTCAGTTTTTTTTCTGATTTTCTCAAAATTCGCACCCACGATTTTGATTAAAATTCAAAAATCAATTAGTTTTTATTATAAAATGTATATTCTCATTTTATCCTTGGATATTTAAATCTTATGACTTCTTTACACTCTTGTACTTTATAGGAAAGATAGGAGAAATGGTTACCTTGGCAACAAAATATAAATATTTTCCTAAGTTGATAAATTTTACATCTTGAATTCAAATGTACTGTTCTGTCGGAGTCTAAATATATGTCGACACAAAAAATCTGGTGTGACAAGCACAGAAGACAACTTTCGATTACAGAAAGTAAGAGAAAGTTGTGTGTTGTGCGACCAGGTTAAAATATTTTTTCAATTTATTAGTGGGCCATGGCTCAGTGGTTGAGTTTCTGCCTCTTGTGCTAGGGATCAAGGGTTCCTGTCTCATGCGACAAAAATTTCAAAAAATTCCATCTTTTTCAAACAAAGTTCTACCTAATTAAAATTTATTTCATTTGAATTGACTTGTCTGCCAATCAATTGAGATAGAGACGGGCCTCCGATGCCGAAAAAGACCTTGAATGAACTTAAAAAAAAAAAATTGATTGTTAGCCAAACCAATTGAAATAAATTTTTTTCGACTGGGACGGGATGCGAGCCTTCATCCCCTTTTTTGTTTTATTAATTAATAAAACTTGTTTTAATCATCCTCTGCTCGTTAGTAAAGTTCTACTCCCTCGGTTTAATGATTACTTTCTTCATTAAGATCATTTAATCAAGAAATATGAATAAAAATCAAGTTCCGTCCTTGTTGTAAATAACTAATATATCAATTGAATGTTTTTTTTTTTTATTCCCTAGTGATATGTCAGTCGGAGTCCCTCAACCATTACCTCACTTATTAGCTGGCCATCGACCTCTTTGCATCCTCTCACCCCCATTTCTAACAGGATACCCGACCAAGGGACAAAGACCTCAACCGATTTCTTATCCTCTTCAGTTTACTATCTAGAACGGACTGGACCAACTCCAACCAACTGAAACAAGCGCAAACAAACGAACAATTTCCCTCTTTCTTAGATTAAATTCTATTTATTTCCTTGCTTCAAACAAAGATCTAAAAATAATATTTCATGTATATTTTTATCGAAATATAATATATTAAGATCTCCATGAGCTATATTTATATTAAATAAATATTTCTCTTGGATTAAATAATGTATATTACTAAATGTGTTTAAGCATATATCGGTGCGATATAGGCCTATGTATTATCATAAAAAAACTCAACTTAAAGCGTATTATTCATCAAATATACAGAACAAAGTGATTATATCCAACTGTGTTTATGTTTATCTTATATTTCCAAGAAGTTAAAGAGGAAAATATAAAATCACAGCAGTGTTGATGTTTAGAAATAGAGATTGAGTTTATAATGACTTCCCTTTCAAACTTTACATCAGGGCTTTCCAATGTTTTTATTTATTTTTATTTCTTACGACGTAGAAAAAGGTTTGAAAAATCTTCGCACCTCATCAAAAGGCAACAAAAAAGCAATTTTTTTTAATAAGGTAGATAAAGAAGTAGGCTACAGCTAAAGTAAAAAAATCATATATGGCACATGTTTTGCAGTGTGACGCAATACTCAATTTGATATATTTTTAGGCCCCAAAGAAACTAACTGTTTTTAAATGAGGTCCCTCCTCAAGAAACAGAATTACTATCTTCTAAATCACCAAATGAGATATATGCGATTTTATTTTATTCCCATCGAATGTTTTTAATTGAACCAGGTCATTAAAAAAAAATAAAAATTATTTTTTAAAATTAATTTTAAATTTTAAATTTATTGAAAAAATCAGATGGCACAGATTACATAAAATGTGTTAAAATAATTTCGATTCCTCGAACCCAATGGACCAAAGCCAAGAAAATTTATAAATCTTTCTTTCCTCTTCACACAACTAATTTGTAAATGTTATATGATTCATAAGGAAAGGGAAACCAGTGACGTAGATATCTAGTATTTAATTTACTAAGAAGATCAAATGAGAAAATTTTAACAAAATTTATTTTTATTAACAAGGAAAATATTTATTTCCTACTTTCATACTAAATATAAATACCGGTATACAGTTATATCCAATTTACTTTCTTTAAATTCAATATATTTAGAGTGATTATTAAAAATTAAAAAACGATACAAAAAAGTCCATGAAGCGCAAGCAGCCTTTTTAAATCTACGATTTTAACGCAACCCGTAGTCTTTTTCGCATCCCAAAATCCTTATTTCACATTGATTGGACATGCAATATTTATAATATTTCCACCCTTAAATTTAAGATCTATATTTTCCTTAAGTTTTTTTAATGAAAACAAGAAATTTATGAAGGCCAAAAAATTAAAATTAATCAAAAACACGGTGTTAATTTTGAGAAAATTGAAAGAAAACAAATGTACATGCGTAAAGTACTAGTACTCTTTAGCCAATTTTATTGAAATTCCTCGAGAGAATTGCGACATGTATACTTCTCAGCTTAAGTATAAAATTTGAATATCGAGAGTTCTTGAGTTATTTTATTAATCCACATTTTTTTGATATTTCATTTTAAATTCATTAAATTTAATGTGAAAAAGAGAAAGTAAAAAACTAAAATTCAAGCGAAAAGGGAATCGCCCCTTTTAATGACAATTTTAAGAAAAGCAATAAAACAGGCATTTAAATGCAATAAAATCTCTTTCATAGAAATTTAGGTAAATATTATGGAATTTTAATTGGAATTGATCTTCGTAGAATTTAAGATTTTTTCACAATAAATTCAATAAATTTCAAGTGAAATATCAAAAAATGTATGTTAAGGGAATTACTTAAAAACGAAAACACTTTCGATACTAAATCTAAAATTTTATACTAAAACTAAGTACTACCTATTTCGTACCAGTCTCTAAAATTTTAAATAAAATCGGCCAGTTTAAATTTAGCCAAAAAAATTACATCTCTGATCGCCCTAGAGACTACTTTTTCTCTCTGGTGGAAGGGAGGGTAGACCACCCCCCCCCCCCCTCTCTGGCTGCACTACTGCCTCCCCTAAATTTCTTATCTAGGCTTATATATTTTGAAGATATTCAAGGACAGATTTTGCCCCTAATAATAATTTACTTTCGTAAATGCAGCCAAATAAAAATAAGACGTTTCGAACCCCTGACCATACTTCGTTAAGCCTTACTTAATGTCCGCAAAAAGAATGCAAGTTATTTTTATTTTCACCTGATAGCGAAAATCTCATCTTTTAATTATAACTCTTCTAGTAAATCTTATATTCTCCATTATTTATTATTATTTTAATTTTTTTGTTTATTTTTAAATCCCGATCCACACTTCTTTAGACGTTTTGGAGAAAAATAAAAAATATAAGTAGCTATATTTTATTTTAATTATTACACGGATTTTTTTTAAAGAGGTTAATGATTATATATTTCAGGATTAACAGGTAAGGTAAGCCAAGATGTCGGTTTTTGACTTATTCCTTGCCATATTCAATCATCCAGCCACTTGTTTTACCTTGCGAGTCGTGATCTAAAGTAAATCCGGCTTTAATGGAAAATCCCGCACTCACTCTAGCTTTAATTTCCGAGAAATAATTAGCATTTTTTTTTAATTTGAAATAATAATAATAAATAATCTTAATTACATTTTGTAAATTAAATATTCTGTTTCACTATTTTGAAAGAAACAAAGTGAAAATAAAATTAAAAAAAAAAAAAAAAAAAAAATGTTAAGTAGCAACCCTTCTAAAAGCGTTGTATAAATTGATGTTTTTGTTCGCAAAATTTTCATATTCAGAGCGATACAAACGATAAAAAATATTTAATACTTATATATTATATTCTATATATAAAGTACTCGCATTTTAATCTAATTACTTTGAAATACCTCAAACTAAAACATTCCATTTATTAAATAAATATAAAAAAGACTGCGCAACTAAAATTGCAATAAAAATAAAATTAAAAAAAGATTTTTAAAAAATGCTTTTATTTAAATTGAACTAAAAAGAGAGAAATAAGAAAGAAATAATTTAATTGTTCTTGTTAAAATTTTTTAATATTTGACTTAAAATAAAAGCGTGGGGCGCTTCGAAGTGATTCCGAGGCTCCGCGCCCCACGCTTTTATTTTAAGTCAAATATTAAAAAATTTTAACAAGAACAATTAAATTATTTCTTTCTTATTTCTCTCTTTTTAGTTCAATTTAAATAAAAGCATTTTTTAAAAATCTTTTTTATTTTATTTTTATTTTAAGCTTTTTAGTCTTTTAGTCTTATCAAAAATCATCAATATGATAAAGTACCACATTAGTTTGGCCTGTATTGATTTGGTTCAATTGAAAAATTATTCATTATGATAAAAAAATGACTCGTAAATATCAAAATTCAAAACTATAGTTAATAGGGCCTTATTTGCGTGAGGCTTCAAATAAAGTACCACATTAGTTTGGTCTATTTTGATCAAAACCACCATATAGTGGCGTCATCAAAAATGACTCTTAAGTATTACATTTCACACCTCTAGCCCATCGGGAAGTCTTTTGAAATTACATTAATTCGCGAAGGGTTTCAAATAAAGTACCACATTAGTTTGGTCTATTTTGATCAAAACCACCATATAGTGGCGTCATCAAAAATGACTCTTAAGTATTACATTTCACACCTCTAGCCCATCGGGAAGTCTTTTGAAATTACATTAATTCACGAAGGGTTTCAAATAAAGTACCACATTAGTTTGGTCTATTTTGATCAAAACCACCATATAGTGGCGTCATCAAAAATGACTCTTAAGTATTACATTTCACATCTCTAGCCCATCGGGAAGTCTTTTGAAATTACATTAATTCACGAAGGGTTTCAAATAAAGTACCACATTAATTTGGTCCATTTTGGTAAAACCAAACTCACAATTTGCGTCATCAAAAATGACTCTTAAATATCAAATTTCACACCTCTAGCTCATCGGGAAGTGTCCCTAACAAAGCCATAAAGTTGGTGACCTTGAAAGAGTAAGTTAAATAAAAGCATTTAAAAATTTAATTAAAATGGGTATGACTTTGAAATTTTTTACTTTTTATTATAAAAAATTTATTTATTTAAATGGTATTTTTCAAAATATATCATTAAATATGTTTAATATTGCACATTTAATTGATTTTCCTTATGTGTAGTATAGTAAATTATATAAAAAATATTTATGATTATTTTTTAATGAAATAGGCCTGCCGATGTCATAAAAAATCTAACTTACTGTTAGATAATTAGCATTTTTTTATATCATGTGTTTGTAATTTTTTGACTCCAAGAAGAAATACAATTTTATTATCAATAAGGAATTTTGTATTAAACCAAAATGTACTAGTACTTTACTGATGTAGTTTTTCAGTTTTTTTCGATTTTCTCAAAATTCGCTCTAAAGATTTTGATTAAAATTAAAAAATCAATTATTTTTTAGATGCTCCTTAAAATGTATATTCTCATTTTGCTCTCAAAATTGTTTGAAGCACACTTTACTTTTGTACTTCAGATGAATATTATCGGCGGAAACAAAACATAGGCCTATGTCAACACAAAAAGTCTGGTGCGACCAGTCACACCAGATTTTTTAAGTTTATTATTGATATATTAAAAAAATATTGAGTTGTCAAAATCAAAAAGTATTTATTTTGCAATTTTAGTAAAATCCCTGCATACAAATGAAAAATGAGTAATGCTGACTCATAAAACACTTAAAAATTAATTAGTAATTAATCGATTTTTGTTTAATGCTAGACAAGTATCATACCATCTGCTGTGTAAGATGAGTCATTCATCACGGTTGCCGAAGGCCAAAAGGGTCCGAATTCCCCCCTAAATAATTTTAAAGGTCAGGTGTTCTGTTAAAGAATTGATCTCTCGGCCAGTTCTCTTCACTCATGGCCAAGGTCTCTGCTAAATTGAAAAAGATCCTATGATGTTGAGGTTGAAGAGTTCAATTCCAGATATAAATTACAAAGGGTCAGTTTCATTAATTTTAAAGTGAAATCTTCAATACGCAAAACAGGAGTTGTGTGTCTGCTTTCATTTTCATATCATTTGCATCGAAGAGAGAAAAAATATTTGTTGTTCGTTTATTTTTATGCCGAAAAGCACATCCCTAAATTTCCATTTTGCACCCCTTCGCATTTACAACTCATGAAAGTGAGTCATAAAATTGAAGCCAGAACAGCTACCCACTTTTATAGCGTTTAAATATTCAAAGAATAAAAAAACAAACCATACGAAATAAGAAAATCAAATCAAAATTACCACCATCACTGAGAGGTGAGATTTATTTTCTTTTTCGATCCTAAAGAGATTAAACAAATCATTCATAATATAGGTCTATTCATAACACAAACATGGGCGTAGCTAGGGGATGCCCAGGCCTCACTCCCACAAGGCTCCAGTCCCCCCCCCCCCACAAAAAATTCCTGTGATCCAAATTTTTTGTCACTTCATTATTTTTCCTTTATAATATTAAAGTTCTGAGTTTTAGGGATTTTAGTAGTTAACTATTGCAATTTCAAGGATCTCATATCAGCTGTACTTTTTTTTGGGTGATCTACTTGAAAATAAACTCATTTTATTTTCCAACCTGGTGGAGATTATTTTCTAGCCTATACAATCCCTTTTGGTATTCGACAAAAATTTCATCAAAAATCTGGTGTGACTGGCGCACATCACACAACTTTCTCTTACCTTCGGTAATCGAAAGTTGTGTTCTGTGCTTGTCACACCAGATTTTTTGTGTCGACATATATTTAGTTCCCGACAGTACGAAACATATGAATTCAGATGTAAAATTTATAAGTATGGGAAAATATTTATATTTTGTTACCATGGCAACCATTTCTCCTATCTTTCCTATGAAATACAAGAGTAAAGTGGTCTTCAGAAGATTTCAATCACAAAATGAGAATATACATTTTAAAGAGAATCTAAAAAATAATTGATTTTTGAATTTAAAAAAAAATCGTTGGAGCAAATTTTGAGAAAATCGAAAAAAACTGAAAAAGTACATCAGCAAAGTACTAGTACTCTTTGGCCGATTTTGATTAAAAGCTTATTTTTCCGGTCCCGGGAGGTGTTTAACTTAAATATAAAATTTCAGCCTCCTAGCTCAATTCCTTCATGCTTAAAATTGAACACACACACACCCACACACACACAGACAGACCATGTCGCGAAAACCACTTTGTTGGATTCAGGGGACCTCAAAACGTGAAGATCCATCAAAATCTCGACATCGAATTTTTGACATGAATCCAATACTTTCTCTCTATATATATATTACATATATACATACGTTAATATTATCAATATCAATATTATCAATTTATATTTTGTTAATTTAAATGTGCAATAAAGTTTTGAATAAAGGCATTATTAGTTAAATTAAATTAACTTTTTGTTATATTTGATACCTGTCCACTCAATTTTGTCCACGACTGTAGGTAAGAGAAAGTAAAAATTATTCTTAATTTACGTTTTGAGAAGAAATTTAAAATATTTTCCGGAGGCGAAAGCCTCGGGCCACCACTTGAGCTGGAGGGATATTCCATACCCCCAGGACCCCAGAACCCATGCCAAATTCTTTAGTAGCTACGCCCATGTTCACATGTCGAACAAAATACGCATTAGTGTGTCAAGCGCCAGCTACCGCGATTTGAGAAAATTAGCATTAAAGTTTTTCTGATTTACATTGTTTTGATTAGATTATATAGACGTAGACCCTGTTATGCATTAGTATGCCAAACTCCAAAAAATTAAAAATTGAGTTAAGCACGGAATATTGTTTCAAATTCTATAATTAATAGTAACTTATTTTTTTATGAAATATGTCCTAAAAAAATTTATATTTAATGTTATTTGCACAATTGACAAAAAAATTATATAGAATTCAATGAAAACAAAAAATTTTAATGTTAATTTTCTCAAAACTCGGTAGCTGGCGCTTGACACACTAATGCATAATAGGGTCCATATATCATTTTTTTTTATAAAATTGTGCAAATAACATTAAATATAAATTTTTTTAGGACATATTTCATAAAAAATACTATTAATTATAGCATTTGTAACAATATTCCGTGCTTAACTCAATTTTTAATTTTTTTTTGGCGCTTGACACACTAATGCGTAACATGGTCCATATGTCCTCCTTTAAAGAATAAACAAGAAAAGCTCATGAGACCCATTAAGCCTATCTGTAAGATTTTTACTTTCTCTTACCTATGTATATATGTAATATATATATAGAGAGAAAGTATTGGATTCATGTCAAAAATTCGATGTCGAGATTTTGATGGATCTTCACGTTTTGAGGTCCCCTGAATCCAAAAAAGTGGTTTTCGCGACATGGTCTGTCTGTGTGTGTGTGTGTGGGTGGGTGTGTGTGTGGGTGTGTGTGTGTGTGTGTTCAATTTTAAGCATGAAGGAATTGAGCTAGGAGGTTGAAATTTTATATTTAAGTTAAACATCCCCCGGGACCGGAAAAATAAGCTTTTAATCAAAATCGGCCAAAGATTACTAGTACTTTACTGATGTACTTTTTCAGTTTTTTTCGATTTTCTCAAAACTTGCTCCAACGATTTTTTTTTAAATTCAAAAATCAATTAATTTTTAGATTCTCTTTAAAATGTATATTCTCATTTTGCAATTGAAATCTTCTGAAGACCACTTTACTCTTGTGCTTCATAGGAAAGATAGGAGAAATGGTTGCCATGGTAACAAAATATAAATATTTTCCCATACTTATAAATTTTACATCTGAATTCAAATGTTCCGTACTGTCGGGAACTAAATACATGTCGACACAAAAATCTGGTGTGACAAGCACAGAACACAACTTTCGATTACCGAAGGTAAGAGAAAGTTGTGTGCTGTGCGCCAGTCACACCAGATTTTTTAATTTGTTACTCTATATATTGGTTTCCTCTGTTATTAAGGCCTACCTACTATTGAAAAAAAAGATCCTTGAAATGGTTCCTCATTTGTGGGCGTACTTTAAAGTTAATCTAGGAAGAGATTAAGATATTTTGACAGACAGGGAGGGGATTAAATTTTATAATAATAATAAATTAAAATTTTTAAAATAAAAAATAAGTGTTTCTCCTGTCTATTAGGTATCTAGTAATGGTGATAATTTTGGCCTGAAGATCGCCTAGACATGGTCAAAATCTCAACCGGTTTAATAAAATCAATTTGGCAGTAAAGCCTCATTACAGCTTTAAAGACATCTTAATAATCTCTTGAAGAATCTAACTGGTGTAAAATTAATTTTAAAATAAAACTTTTCCATTTACCTTTCTCCAGTCAAGTAAAGATTTAAAAAAGAAGCTAAATTCACAAAATGATCCAGTTTTTCTGCTAATATAAACTCACTGCAACAAAAAGTATACAAATCGTTTAAAAAAAAGATTTGTTTATGTTACGAACTCAAAAGAATTAGAGCAATTATTTTCGGAACTTTGAAAGTATCCAATCATACAGGTTGTTGAAACAAAAGAAGCATTTATTAGGTGATGAAGTTCTGTTATCTTAAGAAAATTTATTTATTTTATTATTCCTCGATCCGATATTTTAAATATGTCAAAGGTAACTAACTTTTTAAATTTTACTAGATCAGAATGAAGAATCGAGCTCATATCCCGTGATTTTCACTTTATAAATAGGATATTATAAATATCAACTTCTCAGCAAAGGGATGGGCCACTGAACTCTTCAGAAAACCGAAACTCTTAAGCCTCTGTGAATTGCCAAGGGCGACAAAGGATTATCCATTAAGTATATGCGCCAAATCATGTAAGACCCCCACCCCTTCCTCCACCCGGGGGCCGAGGGTGTAAAAGTCACGAGGCGCGGGTTCGAATCCCAGACAGTCCGATGAATATTTATTTAAATCTATTTGAAGTTATTTTATAGCTGATTGTACATATTATTTGTAGGTAGAATGAGAAATAAAAATTAAATTAATTTTGTTGACGAGAGAAGTGGCCCAACCCTTCCCCCGCCCTAAATTTCAAAAAAATATATATTCTATGAAACATGTCTAATAGAAAGAATTTTTTTTTTAATTTCATTTAAGGTCTTTTTCGGCAGCGAAGACCATTTAGACACCGTCTTTATTTGGTAGCCAATCCAATTGAAAGAAATTGTCGCATGCGTACCCGCGTCCCTTGGTATAAAAGCCCAGTACGCTACGCACTACACCAAGGTCCCAGGGAAAGTTTAATGGAAAATTAAATGTACTAAATTTTTGTGTAGTGTGAGGTGTTCACCACCATTCAATATTTTACACAAAATTTTGAACGACATTTTTGCGAGTGTGAGGGGCAAAAGACTTAAAAAAATTATATGAGATAATCACTACTTAGCTTTTCCTGTCTGTGATCAATATTTCTATTTTTATAGTATATTTAACGATAAGTTTTAGTACCCACTGAAAAAGATTTATCTGGGGTCGCTACTTTGAGTAAAGAAACCTGTCCAAAGTCTGAAAAGCTGCTAAGTTAAAATAGTACGCTCGTATAAAATTTGAAAAAAAAAAACAAGTAATTTTTGTAAATAATTATATATTCTCAATTTTTTGTAATTATTTTTAACAATAGAATATTTATTTTTTTGATTTCAAAGAATAATAAATTAATTATTTTTAAAATTATTTAATAATTAATAAAACTTGAGAGCGAATGCCCTTTTTCCATTCGCTCTCAAGTTGTCAGTTATCAGTATTATAAAAGAGCGATGAGATATCTAGTTCAAGGCGAAGGGCCAATGCGATCACAAACATTTTGAGGACTGAATGTCATTTGAGTAAATAAACCAATTATTCGTTTGTTCAATCCGGACAATTCCGGAAGCTTTTTAATTAAACCGATTAATAATTATTACTCAGCCTCTTGATCATATCATCGAGAAGATTCTCAATATTTTTTATTTTGAAAACATTTCACGATCTCATGTAATCTTGACGCATCTCAATTTAATTGAGATTTGGCACGAATAAACGAATGGCGCCTTCTGGTCATTTACATTAACCAGGCTAGAATTAGAATGCTGAAAACTCTTAGAGATACATATAAAATATTAATTAAAAATATTATCTCGAGGTGATGCCATTAAAAACAAATATTTTATTGAAAAATTAATAGAAAACGCCTTCCTCAATTCCAAATTAACCCAAATAAATAAATAAATGCAAAAAATAATGATTAGAAATATTTTTAATATCAGGGAGTGAGCTTTAGGGGTTGAAAAATAAAATTTGTCTTTTAAAAATTATTTCAATTCCAAATTAACCCAAATAAATAAATAAATTCAAAAAATAATGATTAGAAATATTTTTAATATCAGGGGTGAGCTTTAGGGGTTGAAAAATAAAATTTGTCTTTTAAAATTATTTCAATTCCAAATTAACCCAAATAAATAAATAAATTCAAAAAATAATGATTAGAAATATTTTTAATATCAGGGGGTGAGCTTTAGGGGTTGAAAAATAAAATTTTTCTTTTAAAAATAATTTCAATTCCAACTGATCCCTAATAGATAAATGTTCGAATAAAATACTGTCCCAGGTAGAAATTCAACCTTAAAACT
>JAKCPI010027405.1:0-13999 GCA_023213315.1 Euborellia annulipes
TATCTATATTATAATAAAGCTGAAAAGACGTTTTTTGAATAAGGTACTTCTAGACCACCTAGAGATATGGGGTTTTTTGCATTCGATTCAGAATCCTCTAAAACCAAATAGAAAAATCCAAAATCTTAAAAAAGTTGTACCACTTTTTTTTAAGAGGGGAAAAACTCATTTTTTTCGATGTTTTTTCAAAAATTTCACGATATTTTTTCATTTTTTCACTCATATCTTCTAAACGGTTAAAGATATCTTCTATATCTGAATTAGTCAATAATCTGCATTAAATTTTGAAAATGACAAACCTCTTTTAACTATTTTTGAGGTTTGTTTACACATATAAATAATTCGTGCAAAAAGAACCTCATTTTTGATGATTTTGCCGCGGCTTCAGTTCATTTTCATTGTTTTTTTGCTTCAGTATTTATTGTCCAATCTCAATAATTTTTTTTGCGAAATGTTCCTCACATCCTATACTTTAAGTCAGGTAAATTTCATTTTTTTTCATCAACCCCTTCTATTTAATTTTCAAGTGTGAAAAAAAATAACACGAAAATTTTCATTTTTTGAGATGGTTTTTAAACATCTGTGTCTTTAGACAAGCTAGACAATTGCGGTTTTTTTTATTTGATTCAGTACCATCTGCTGACGACTAGAAAAATCCAAAATCATGAAAAAGTTATACCCCCTTTTTTTAAATTACAAAAAACTCATTTTTAGCCGATTATTTTTTTACATTTTTGGCTATATTTTTTGAATGATAAGAGATATCTTCAATCTCATAATTTTGTATTTTTCTACATTAAATTTGGAAAAGAATGAGACCCTTTGCACTATTCTAAGGCATTGTTTAGCGGCTGTGCAACTTTTGGCGTGTGATACAAATTTTTTTTTATTAATTTTTTTCATATTCATGGCCATATTTTTTAAACGATTATCAATGTCTTAGATATGATTTACTTTTTATAATCTACATTAAATTTCCTTTAAAACGAGCCCAGTTTGGACCTGATAAGCCTCTATTTAAGTTCTTTAAACTTTTTCTAAAAATGGAAGAAATTTTTATTTTTTGTTTGTTTGTTTGAAGAGTTTCTTTCAATTTTCGGCTATATTTTTTGAATGGTAAGAGATATCTTCAATCTCATAATTTTGTATTATTCTACATTAAATTTGGAAACAAATGAGCCACATTACAGCATTCTCAGACATGGTTTAGTATACTATCTATTCGTCAATCACGAGACAAACTTTTAAGTAGATATTTTTTTTCCGAGATATTTCTATACAATTTTAGCTATATCTTTTTAATGGTAAAAGATAGTTTGGATATCCAAAGGTTTTCACATTCTAGATTAAATTTTGTAAAAAATGAATACCATTTTATTTAATTCAGACATTGTTTAGGGTATTTAAAACCACTTCTAAAATGTAAGAAATTTTTTTTTTGTTTGATTGCTCTGAATGATCCACATTTCAGTATTCTCAGGCATGGCTTAGTATCTAAAATGAACGAAATTATAGATTATTTCAATTTTTTCTTTAGATATCTTCAAAACATAGCAAAAAAATAATTTTCAATTCATTCCCTCATAGAGCCTTCCACGACCACAACATTTCATTTGGCTCATATTCTTATTTTTTTTTACTTAGCGCCGGGTATTTTTACCATTCTTCAGACCCGGAAATTTTTCAAACCCTCCCGTACCGACGAAAATTTAGTGAATGAATGAATGAATGTCTAGGAATTTTTTTTTTTTTTAAACATTCACACTTTTTTCTCATTCACACTCACATTCTCACAGTCTTTTCGGCAACTTAGGCCATTTAAGACTTTGACGATGTATGATACCCCTGAATCATACATTGTATAAAATTTCTTTTATTTAATAAAAAGTTTTAAATAATACATCAAATAAAAAAAAAAAATTATTTAAAAATATTTAATTTTTTTTACATATTTAAATTTATAATAAATAATAAACTTTTTCAGATGTCAGAAAAAAAGAAATATTTTAAAATTGTTTATTTTTAACTTTGCCCATCAACCGTAGGTTGAGGTAAAGTTAATGTAATCGTAAAAAAAATCGAAATTTTTCTGAAGCTGCCAAAATTCGTTTTGAGGTCCCGTGAATCCATTTAAGTAGTTTTTGGAATGATGTCTCTGTGTGTGTCTGTGGTAAATTTTTTCGTCAACGAAAACTCAAAAACTATTTGTTCAATTGTTTTGAAATTTTGCACCCATAAACTAGGGGTAGAGGCCAAGAAGCGAAAAGCTTTTGGTAAACATCGGACCATTAGGGGGGATGGGCAAATATTTTTTCTTACATAACCTATACTTTTTTTTATATATTCAGAAACAAGACTTCCTCCCGAGTAAAATGATATATAATATGTATACCATCAGACCATTAGGGGGCTCTAGGGAGGGAGGGCAATATATTCTTTTCTTGAATAGTGGGTGGGCAAAGTTGTGCGCTCGGCTTAGTCCGACCCTTTATTTTTTAATAGGGCCTTGCCCGTCCAATTTCATTTGCATGCCCGTCCTCCTAATCAGTTTATTAAAGTGAAATTTAGACTTGCTACCCGCCCATAATTTTTTCATGGTCTTCAAAACCCACAGGCCGGGCAGGGCGAATATTCAATTATTTTAAATTTGATTCAGAGTATTTTCATTTGGGCAGAAATCATATGGGCTTTAAAATTAAGGGGAAAACTACTGATCACGTCCCGAGACGCCGCCCGCCAGGGCCAAGTTGGGAATGGCGCGGCGAAGCCGCGCCTTTCCAACTTGTATATATATATATATATAAAAAAATAATTTAAACTTTGATTCAATCGCTTTGATTGAATTGGCAAAAAAAAAAAACGAAAGGAAAACAAATAAATAGAGAAATAAAAATTAGATTTAGAATAAATAACTAATCAAAAAAGAAAAAAATCTGGTGTGACTGGGGCAGAGCACACAACTTTCTCTTACCTTCGGTAATCGAAAGTTGTGTTCTGTGCCTGTCACACCAGATTTTTTGTGTCGACATGTATTTAGTTCCCGGCAGTAGGGAATATTTGAATTCAGATGTAAAATTTATAAGTATGGGAAAATATTTATATTTTGTTACCATGGCAACCATTTCTCCTATCTTTCCTATGAAATACAAGAGTAAAGTGTGCTTCAAACAATTTTGAGGGCAAAACGAGAATATACATTTGAAAGAGCCTCTAAAAAATAATTGATTTTTGAATTTTAATCAAAATCGTTAGAGCGAATTTTGAGAAAATCGAAAAAAACTGAAAAAGTACATCAGTAAAGTACTAGTACTCTTTGGCCGATTTTGATTAAAAGCTTATTTTCCGGTCCCGGGAGGGTATTTAACTTAAATATAAAATTTCATCCTCCTAGCTCAATTCCTTCATGCTTAAAATTGAACACACACAGACACACAGACACACAGACAGACCATGTCGCGAAAATCACTTTTTACTTTCTCTTACCTATGTATATATGTAATATATATATAGAGAGAAAGTATTGGATTCATGTCAAAAATTCGATGTCGAGATTTTGATGGATCTTCACGTTTTGAGGTCCCCTGAATCCAAAAAAGTGGTTTTCGCGACATGGTCTGTCTGTGTGTGTGTGTGTGTGTGGGTGGGTGTGTGTGTGTGTGGGTGGGTGTGTGTGTGTGTGTTCAATTTTAAGCATGAAGGAATTGAGCTAGGAGGATGAAATTTTATATTTAAGTTAAATACCTCCCGGGACCGGAAAAATAAGCTTTTAATCAAAATCGGCCAAAGACTACTAGTACTTTACTGATGTACTTTTTCAGTTTTTTCGATTTTCTCAAAATTCGCTCTAACGATTTTGATTAAAATTCAAAAATCAATTAATTTTTAGATGCTCTTTCAAATGTATATTCTCGTTTTGCCCTCAAAATTGTTTGAAGCACACTTTACTCTTGGGCTTCAGGAAAGATAGGAGAAATGGTTGCCATGGTAACAAAATATAAATATTTTCCCATGTTTATAAATTTGACATCTTAAATTCTAATATATTGGCGGAAACTAAATATATTTCGACACAAAAAATCTGGTGTGACAAGCACAGAACACAACTTTCGATTACCGAAGGTAAGAGAAAGTTAGTGTGCTATGCGCCAGTCACACCAGATTTTTTGGATTCAGGGGACCTCAAAACGTAAAGATCCATCAAAATCTCGACATCGAATTTTTGACATGAAACCAATACTTTCTCTCTATATATATATAGTAAGAGAAAGTAAAAAATCTATATATATAATGGCGGAGTATCCGTCTGTGACGCCGAAGGCGGGCTTTGCGACTAGTACAGTATATAAATAGTGAGATACAGTACAACTGTTTAAATTAATATTATTGTTTGTTTGTCTTTAGATATCCCAGATCTCAGATTGTTCTAATCAATAAATAATGCCTTGATTTCCTTTTTACTCTGATTAATTCAAAATTCAATAAACTCCCCCACCTCCCCCCCCCAACCCACCACTCTTCACAACGGAAATAAATCAGTCGTCGTCGTCGTCGTCAGAGTTGAGTTTATTTATTTTCAATTTAATCAATCATCCGCTGACGTTAATATAATAATTAGATTTTAATAAATAATAAAAGTAAAAAAAGAAACGCTGCGTTTGATAAAGGTCAATTCTCTTTGGTAGTTTGGAGGGAAAAAGGGGGTGCAGGTTTTAGGTGAAACATATTTATAAGAAAAATTATTTAATATAAGTGAGGTTTCACTAGGTTATAAATGAAAGAATTGTTTGATTTTATAACTCGATATATTTAGGGCTATTAACCCATCCTCAGGAGTAGATATGCCTGAGTGAATGGAGAAAAGTAAATGCTACCAGTCAAAGTTTAGCATAGCAGAGGGGGGTTGGGGATGGTTGCTTGAGAAAGGATTTCAGTTTGGACTAATTTAGGTTCTGTTTTTTTAGGGCTAATGCAGAATCGATTACGCTAGATAGCATACTATTTCCGGGTTGACCGAGCCAATAAAATTGGAAAAAACTAAAAAAGTACACCTGTAAAGTACTAGTCCTCGAGGTTTCCCGAAGACAAGACCTAGCGTATTTGAAACCTTTCTCAAGCAACCATTCACAACTTCCCCAACCCCCCCCCCCCCCCCCCCCCCTCTGCTATGCTAAACTTTGACTGGCAGCATCTACTTTTCTCCATTCACTCAGTCATATGCCTGAGGGTGGGTTAATAGCCCGAAATATATCGAGTTGTAAAATCAAACATTTATAACCTAGTGACACCTCACATAATATATTAAATAATTTTACTTAATTCTCTTTGGCTTTGAAATATGCTGCCTAAAACTTAAGGGCCCCATACACGTTCAGGCCGTCCTCAAGGAAAAAATTCTCAAGGATTTCCTCGAGAATTTCCCCAAGGAAAAAATTCGGACATACACGCTAGGGTTTTCCTCGAGGAAACGGACTTGAGGATTATCTCAAGACCAACACACTAGTTCTCTTTTGACAGTTGTTGTAATCATTTGTAGAATTTTTTTAGTATGTTTTCATATTCAGATAAAATTATTATAAATAATTAATAATAATAATTATTATAATAATAAAAATTCTTATATTTTAAATTAAAATTTAATAATAGAAACATTCTAATTAAATTAATCTAATTAATATAGATACCTTTTAAGCCAAAACAAAAAAAATGTATTTTATAATTTTAATTATTTAATTTTAATTATTTATAATAATTTTATTTATTTTATTATTTATATTTATTTTAAAGTCTTTTTCGGCATTTAATTCCTATTTATTTCAAATGAATTGTAGTCAATTCAAATGAAATAAATATTTCTCGCTTAAGTCGGGAATAATCTCTTTTCTCTGAGTCATGGATCACGGGCTATTTGAAATATTCCAAATACATATTTTAAAATTCCCGCCTGAGGTCGCCTGAATTGGCCATACACGCAGCGATAAACTGACAGAAATCCGGCCTCGAGGAAAATATTATTGAAATTCAATCAGGATTTTTTGGCCTCGAGGCCGCCCTTTGGCCTCGAGGCCGCTACCACACACGTTGAGGATTTCCTCGAGGCCAGCCCTATTCCGGCCGGGCCTTGAGGAAAACCGGATGGTGTATGGGGGCCTTTAGATTTAACACCAAAACGATATTTCGAATTACATCAAAGTAATGGCCAATTAATAAAGATTGTTTTGTTTAAATCGATATCTCAAAATATTCAATGAATACCTCGATTCGGTCTTAACAAGCGCCAAACGCCCTCCGGAATTGAACCCAGGATCTCTAGTCTTTTCGGAATGCACCAAGCATAGAGCAGACCTAGATGACTGTCTCCTTCCTGGTTTAAAAAAGGCTGACGAGTGAAAAAAATTTTTTTAAACATTTCTCACTTCAATTTTCTTGTTAGAGAAATGCACGCACTGTATGAGTGGGTATTTGTTGCTGTTGGTATTGGACCGTTTGCTATGAGAATTTAACGATTGCCAACAGTTGTGTTTTGTTGTTGACAGTGGATGTTTTCAACTGACATTGTGATTTGATTTGTTGGCCTAGTGTACTCTACTGTATCGTTTAAACATGCCGCACGTATACGCAGAGTACACTTGGCCAACAAATCACAATGTCAGTTGAAAACATCCACTGTCATCTGTATATACGCGGGTATATGGCCAATTTCTCTATTTTTGTTTGAAAAAGTGCGTCCCATAAATAAAAGAAATAAAAAAAATTGAAATATATTAATAGACGTCTATACCAGCATTTTTTTTTTGATAAAACTTTTGTCTTTGAGCCCCTCGGAGTTCAGGTATATCCGGTATTTTTAAAATATTTTTGTAAATGGGGGGGGGAGGTATATTTAAAAATAAGTTCGGGCCCCTTCCCCTATATACGCCCCTGCTATTGGGTGATAAATTTACATTATCTAAAGCCACAAATACATAAAAATATGTCTACTATTTGCGTAAACAATTTATAGCTGACAATGTGAGTTGTTATATTAATAAGAGGGTAAAAATGAGAAATGCAGCTAAGATTATTTCTTTATTTGGTTAATACACATAACTGACGTTTCGGTTCCGTGTTTGAACCATCTTCAGAGCTTGCGAAAAGTCATTATGAAAGTGTCATAGTGGATTTTATACATTGTTGAAAAATTCTTATATAATTCTTATATGAGACGACCAGGTACATAAATGAATGAGCTCTGAAGATGGTTCAAACACGAAACCGAAACGTCAGCTGTGTGTATTAACCAAATAAAGAAATAATCTTAGCTGTATTTCTCATTTTTACCCTCTTATTAATATGTCTACTAGTGTTTACTAATTATTAAAATGTAAAATTTAAACAAAAAATAGACTTGGCATCACTTTCAAAATGAAATGATTAATAATTTATAATTGTTTATGCAGGCGCAGCCTGCAAGAAGAGAAGGAATTGGCCCTGGCTGAGTTGCGACGTAAAATCGCATCTCTCCAGGGCGAAATGCGAGTGACACTTAAAGAGAATGCGATGCTAAGCGCCAAAGTCAACCTCCTTAAAAGGGTAAGTAAGCGCAACTCTGCCCTTTTTTTTTTTATTTTTCATTTATGGACCATTTACACTCTCTCTCTGTGTGTTTGTTGTTATTTTGGTTCATTTAATCCTTTGATGAGAGAGCTCTGGCCAGTCACTCTTTGCTCTATTATTAAGGTCATATGACTAAGGGACGAAACACGATCGAAGGCACAAAGGACAATTTACTAACTCTAAATTCATTTATGATGCCTTTAGTACCCGGGAAAGTTGAAATAAAATTTGCAAAACTTTCCCGTATTCTAACGAAAATAAAGATCCACAAACATATTGGGATTAACTTAATTAAATTTCGATATATTACGAAGGTTAAAATCTTGAAACCCAATCTGTTTTATTCATTTTTTACAAATAACTTCTGAACTAGTCAACGGATCTTAAAATTTGCTCCAGGTTTAGAGAACATCGTCCTGATTATTATGGCTGAGCTTCAAAGGGTTTGGTGAGGAAGCTGAGGAACAATTCACCGCTCCCCGAAAGCCGATTCACTTCTAGTTTTAATAACTTCTTAGACCCGCTTGGGACTGCAAATCCGATGAATAGTTTCAGAGATATAAGGAAAAATAGTTTTCGCGCACACATTTTTGCATTTCTGGGGTCCTTATGACCTGAAACGTTAGGGTATATCAAAAATTGGGGGAAAGTCGTTGAAATCTTCACAGTCAAAAAAATCTGGAGTGACAGTAACTTTCAGATGTGCGCGGTGCCAGTCACACCAGATTTTTTTGTAACGGCTAGTTTTTGATAGTAGGCCCTATATAGAGTATTATTAACGTAAGAGATGAAATTTATAATGGGAAAATATTTATATTTTGTTAGCTTGCCAAGCATACCTACAAGAGCAAAGTATAGCCTACTTCAGACAATTGTGAAGGCAAAATGAACACAGCGATACAGACTTGAAAACGTGTATTTCCACCAAAATCACTTACTTTTGTTTTTGTTGTTAGGGTGCCGTTTGCCCAATGGAAGGTGTGGATCCCCTTGTCTGTGGCTGCCTGACAACGACAGATCCCAATCAAATGGTGAGTCCTTTTAACATTTACCTAATGCCCAATATCACAACATTTAAAGGAATGTTTTTGTTTAGACAAAACAATTGGAGCATATAGAGAACGATGTCCAAGTGATGCAACAGCAATTATCAGATATCCAACAAGACCGGGAAGTAATGGAAGCGCAAAGGAAGCAGCTGACGTGCCCAGGACCTCCGTGTTCGGCGCCAAGAGTGCCGTGCGTTGATTATGTGCCACCCTGCGCCGTCAGCCCTGAACAACAACTCTGCGAATTGCGTGGACACTATGAAAAGATGGAGAGTGAATTTAGAAGTAAATTAACAGAAGTGGCGGTATTAAGACGGGAAATTGATAAGCAAAAACGGGCATGCCAAAAGGCTAGGGACACAAAAGAGGAGGCCGAGCAAGCACTTAAAGAGAGCAAGGATAAACTGTTTGATCTGGAACGTCAAATGCAAAAGGTACTCTATTTGATTTAATATCCTCCTCTAGTCAAATAAGATAAAAGATGAAATGCAGCCAGCAAGGAAGCCTTTAATGGATAAATTAACTCCTTTATGGTAAACTGAAAAGTCTTGTTTCGGCCATCTTCAGTGGAATAAGAGTCTTTTGAGTTGTCAAATGTGCAGTGCTCATAAGCAAATCATTTGTCAATTGCCTATGTGTGTATACAATGTAAATAAATAAATAAATAAGTAGCCTATAATTAAACTGAAGCGAATTTCGAAATTTGATAATTATTTATTTATTTATTTACATTGTATACACACATAGGCAATTGACAAATTATTTGCTTATGAGCACTGCACATTTGACAACTCAAAATACTCTTATTAGACTGAAGATGGCTCATTAAATTTGGTCGAAACGTCTTATTGAAAGGCTTCTTTCCCCCGTATCTCATCTTAAAAGTTCTTCCCAGCCTCATTCTTCATAAATGAGATATAACTAGCAGCGCCGTCCGCCTTTGATGAGCTTTGCGTTTAGTCAGGGAGGTTTTGTCCTGTCCAAATGGCTCG
Source organism: Euborellia annulipes (assembly GCA_023213315.1). Lineage (NCBI taxonomy): Eukaryota > Metazoa > Arthropoda > Insecta > Dermaptera > Anisolabididae > Euborellia > Euborellia annulipes. The sequence continues at coordinate 9,635 of JAKCPI010027405.1, forward strand.
GCACAGTCTTCGACTGACCTTCGTTTTTACGTATTGACATTATATATAAATCTCTCTATCTATCTTCTAAATATTTATATAAAAATAAAATTGGAAATATAAGTATATGTTCAAAATTTTCATTGAATCTATTTCAAATTGAGTATACCGTACATATGGATAATATTTAAAACTGGGAGTAAAGGGGGCTGGAGTGCCGGCTTATGGCGACACTGACACTTCTTAAATATGCTGACACCGACACTCCAGCCCTGAGAGTAACGTATAAACAATTTGAGTTTCTTGTATGTCTTAGGAATCGTATATTATTAATGTAATCGAATTGCTTCAATATCTGAACACAAATCTACTCTGCCTTTCTTTTGACAGCTTTATGATTTATGGCTAGCTCTACAGGTATACGACCTCAAACAAACCCTTTGTGTCTTCAGTCAATCTCAACATCTATTATAGGACGCAAAAACAAGTATTTGCAAATTAAAGATTGGGGATAGGGGACCTCCCCTCCCTCTTTATAATGGAGAAAGTTGCATTTATGTATGCATGTTTCGAGCCGGCCGAAATGAGGCAATTGTTCGAAGCCCCCTGGTTAGGCGCAAAGCATCTATGCATCTGTGTGCTGTTGGTTGCATAGCTAACAGGCACTTGTTCTTGTTCTTTTTAAGGTTTAGTGTTGTTTTCTCTGTTAGACCGTATACTTTCAGGTGATTGTTCAGGTTTTGCCTTCTAATGCCTTAAAATATCTTCATACAAGTAGCTCCCGATCAATTTAACGACCTTCCTGCTCATTTAAAAGACATTTTGAATGTAATTAAAACCGCGAGCCCCTAATCTCTTGACGACATCGCATTCCATGAGGATATCAGAGGAAAAAGATGCAAATGTTACAGGAGTTGAACACAGGCTCGAGAGTATTGAATAGATTTGTTTTTGTTGTTTTTAGACGGATGGAAGTAAAGATTTGTTGATGGAATTGGAGCAACAGTTGAGCGTCGCCAAACAACGATTTCGTGAAGCGCAAGATGAACTTGAAGAGATACGAGGATTGATTGGAGAACAAGAAGGACAGCTTGAGGAATATAGAGCCAAGGTCACTTACTTTAGTCTATATATATAGAGCAAAACAAATTCTATATCGGCCTTTATTTTTGTTAGAGAAACAACCAACTATTGTTTATATTATAAATACCTCGATTGGGATTTAACAAATTATTTTGTGAATGGTCAGGTATATACTATTTTTGAATAGAATGAAATTGCGCTAGATCTCACCTTTGAGAAAATTTGGGTAGTAGTACTTTGCTGGTGTACTTTTTTAATTTTTTTCAATTTTATCGAAAGAAAACCCTGAGCTCCAGCTCGGTCATCCCGGAACTCCTTATTTATTTGAGTCAGAAATTAGAGATGTTTCTTGACGTATTTCGGGTTTTTTTTGTAGATTCGGGATGAAAATTGTTTTGTAATTTTTGCAGGCCTGATGGTTGGTGCATGTGTTACTAAATATAAATAACTAAACAAGAGGGCAAAACTCTGAAAATTAAAAATAGTTTTTTAATTATAACACGCACCTTCATCAAGAGTTGAGGGGAAATGCTTCCACCAATTAACAATTATGTCTACACAAGCATCCTCGTCTAAAACGCGTTTATATTTTAAAATAATCAACAATCCAAACAAATTAATTAATTACATTATTAAATTTATATATTCAAATTTAAATATTAAAATAATAATTGGCTAATTATTAAATAATAATATCATGTTCAAATCAGAAAATAAAAAATGTATTTTTATTATAAAATATTAATTTTCTTCAAGGTCTCCTAAGAACACTAAAATTCCTTTCTTAAGTCTCCCAACGTTTATTTATATTGTACATTTTTTTGTATTGTAGTAATGAAATTTGTTGTTGCTTTTTTGTAGTATATGCAAGCCCAACAGATGGTAGAAGAGCAAAGGAGGCAAATAGAAGCGATGGAGATGGATAATTCACGAATTAGCGAACAAGTGGCTGTTGAAATTTCACGTGTCAAGGCAAGTTGAAAGAAAAAAATTCTCTTTAATTTGTTTGCTGGGTTGCCAAGCTTCTAGGCGTCTATATCCCTTCCACAGGGAGGGGTGAAATATTTTCATGGCCATTTCTGCCCATCCTTGATTATTTGGATTGTACATTTTATTAAAAAAAAAAATAAATAAGCATTAAATAAGTCATTAGAAGTAATAAAACATGAAATTTCTAAGGTCAACAGGTGACCCCTTTTCTTTCTTTTCTTATCAGAGATTAAATATCCCCCCCCCCTCCCTTATTGTTTTTTTATTACCTCGCGTGCGTGTTCATTTAAATTAATTCATTCATCTATAATTATTTGGTTCTTGATGAATGCATTTTAATGGACATTTTTTTTTCTCTTTGTTGTTGTTGTTTTTTTTTTTTTTGAAGAGAAAAAAATAATATTTTTAGAGATAGAAAGAAAATACAATTTATCTCAATAGAATTTGACTTGGGACAAACTTTTCTTTTAATGGAAAGATTGAATATTGTTTTGGGCGTGACAACAGTTATCAAGCTGCCAGAATAGTGACTAGATAGATCCTCTGTTTAAAATTTAAATTATATTTTAAAACTAGCTGCACTGTATGCGTAGTGTCTTGGCCTAACCATTAAAAGGTCTTTCATTCAATTCCCGTGGGAGCTTTTTCAATTAATAACAAAGAAAGTTATAAGCAATTTTGCAGCATAAAAATCTTTCTTAAAATAATTAGAATTTAGATATCTAGGACAAAAAGGAGAGTCCAGCAAAATGTCTGTGAATGAACAAAATATCGCAAGAACCAAAAGAGCTGCCAGGCACACCAGATTATTTTTCCTCTCTCGCCAGCCCTCCTTTCTTGAGGGGCCGCGCAGGCCCGCCCACTCACTGCCCTTTTCCTCTCATTAATGCAAAGAAATCGACCAATGGATCCATTCATCCATTACTCGTTAACGAGAAGTCGTTAGTTAACGAAGCCGTTTTTATACTATAATAGAGATTATGGCAAATTAGAGAGTCTAGAGGCCATGAAGAAGCGGGGGGGGGGGAGATGGCACTACATCCTCATAATATCATACACATTCTATAATAGCAACAGTATTTTTGTTTTTGTTTAACAAGGGATCAAAAGTTGTTTTCTTTTTTACTCTAAGCTAATTATTATGCTCTCTCTGTTTATTTTTATTTTTGTTTCTTTACTTTACTTGGGGGTGATGTTGCCTAATTAACATGCCAACGGCATCAACGAACGATGTGTGACATGAAATTTAATTTTTCTTGATATTTATTTAATAATAATAAATTATACTCTTTACAAAAAAAAAAAAAAAAAAAAAGAAAGCAAGCATGCATCTTTTCACCACTTTTTTTCAAGTTTTTTTTTTTTTTTTTTTAAAGAATTGTATTCTTGAAGTAGAAATTGATATTTTTTGTTCAGGCCCAATTCGCTGACAAATTGGCTGAATTAGCCCCTCTACCGGATGTACTCAAATGTACACAAATGCAATTAACAGAGGCGCAAAATCATCGCAAGTGTTTAGAGGGTCAAATTGAAAATCTTAACGAGGAATTACAAAAGATTAACGATCAGGTAAATCTTTTTTTTTTTTTTCTGTTGGCCATCCCGGATCAAGCGAGCTAAATAAATTAATACCGTCATTGTTGAGTTTTTTAAAATAAATAGAAAAAAAATATACAAATTTTAGTGAAAATTGAGAAAATAATAAAAAATATATCTAATCTAACTAGTAAGGAATAAAGAAAGAGCTATTTTTATTTCGTTGATTAGGCACTTCAAGCCGACGTTTCGCCATTCGAATTTTGAGGAGTTTTATTGACACAAATCAGCCCTGAGGATGGTAGTAAATCTGACCGAAACGTCGGCTTGAAGTGCCTAATAAACGAAATAAAAATAGCTGCATTCGCTCTTTCTTTATTCTTTACTATTACTACAACAAACTCTACTCAGCTATCCACTTCACACTATTACGAACTTCATAATGTTTAATTGGAAATTATTTCTTTATTTAATTTAAATGATATTAAAATAAAAAAAACAAACTTAAATTTCAATATAGAATTATTTATGATTTGAAAAACTATTACTGAATTAAATTTTAACTAATAAATAATAATTAAAGTCAAAGAGACTCAAATACATCAAACAACCTAGGGGATGTAGAATATATATATATATATATGTGTGTGTGTGTGTGTGTGAAGTTAGTAATTAAATTTTTTTGTTGTTAGATCATCGGCTTCATAAGCCATATCAAGATACGCAATAGCTTTACATTACATTAGATATTATTAAGGCACATTTATTTACACCATT
>JAKCPI010027407.1:0-36379 GCA_023213315.1 Euborellia annulipes
TACACTGAAAAAAAAAACCTTGTAAATTCAATGGAAATCCCCTTTCAATTCATTCCGAAACCGTAATGAAAATGCGTCAATGAGGTTTCTCGTCAATTCAATGGGATACCCTTGTTAAAACGAAATTGAAGGTGCATCTTATAATTTCAAAAAGGTTTTCCTGTTGAAAAAACTGACAAGATTTCCTTTAATTTTAAAAGGAAATTTTGTTAAAACGAAGTTGACCGTATTTACCGTAAATTTTAAAGGAATTTTTGTTGAAACGAAATTGACAGGATTTCCCTGTAAATTTTAAGGAAATTTTGTTGAAAACCAAATTGACAGGATTTCCTGTAATTTTTTTTTTTTTTTTTTTTTTTAACACTCACACTTTTTCTCATTCACACTCACACTCACACACACATTCACAGTTTTTTCGGCAATTTTAAAGCCATATAAGACTTTAGACGATATCCGTTATTCTTAAAATATACATAGTAGTCTTTTTTGCCTTTTGGTATCCTATTGGCTTAAATAAAATCATCGGACTGCCTGGGTCCGAACCCGCGACGTTTATATATGAGGTTGTAGCACGCCAACTCTTTTTTCTGCCACCGCCCCGAGGGCTCCTGTAATTTTTTAAAGGATATTTTGTCAAAACTAAATTTGTACTGATTTCTTGTAATTTTAAAATGATTTTTCATTTAATTTTAAATTGAATTCATTTCAATCTGCTAGCTAGCACTCGACGGACACAGCTTTTGGCGTTGATTATATTTCAAGAGATTTTTTATTTATTTATTTTAAAATATATTTTTAATTTTTCTCAGGTCAAAGATATGCATTATTGTTTTACGAATGATATGAGAAAAAAAATCAAACTATATTTAAAAATAATTAAAAAATTTTTTAATTAATCAACACGCCAAAATCCTGTGTTCCGACGAGCTGTGGCAGATTGAAATAAATTCAAGTTACAATGATTTTTTTGTCAAAAACAATTTGACAGGATTTCTTATAATTTTAAAAGGATTCTTTGTATAAAGGAAATTATGTAAAAAAATCAAATTTACAAAATTATAACAAAAAAAATGTTTTTTTTTATTTTACGAGTTAATTACAAAAAAATTACAATTCAGTTGTAATGTACACCAAACTTATATAAATAAATACTTTTGAAATGAATTATCAAGATGTCTTATTTTATAAATAGGCCTATTAATAAGTTTTGAAACATATTAAAATATCAAAAATATGTATTTATTTTTGATAATATGAAAAAAAAAAATAGAAATGTCATTTTCAGAACCATAGGATGAATTGTTCATTTGTAGATGCTGAATCTTCGATTTTGTATTCTGAAAAAAAAAAAAGTTTGTTTTTTAATTCTACCAAAATTTGTTTATATTCTAAATTTTTAACTTGTTGAGGTCGGCCTGACCAAGAGAGCCAGAAGCCCTCTTGGGCTAAGGTATTGTATTCGGTTCTTTTGTCTCTTGAAAATAAGGAATTTTATCTGAAAGAACCCTTTTCCCACTAATGTCAATGGCCGAAAGCCTAAAACGTATGCAAGAGTTTTTTATTCAAAAAAATAAATTGTATAAACACTAGATAATATTTTGAAACATTTTACATTTTGTTTTATAACATTATATTTACCTTTTAATGTATGAAACAGACCTTCTAAATCCCACTCAATTAGAATGTGATATAATTTTAAATAGTCTTCATTGAAGTCCTGCAAGTCAAGCACAAAATTTATTATAAATAATATATTAAAAGAAAATCATAATATATTTTGTAGACGTACCTTGGTTTTTTGCCATAATATGTAAGAAAAAAACAGGACACAAAAGAAAATTTTGTTAGACGTGCCGTGAATAAAAAAAAAAAGTACAAATATTTTTCAAAATTAAAAAGTATATATGATAGAAGATATCAACTCGGATTTCAAATATTCAAAGAATGAATCTGGAAAAGAAATGCTGCCTAGTCAACTCAAGCTAGTCATACTGTCTGCTAAGAGAGAATGACGAGCTTTGGGAGTTAAGAGAGGAAGCAATGGGTAGGTAGGTAGGTATGGAGGGAGTTGCCTTTTTCTCAGGTAAAATAAGAATTTAAAGGTTTTTACTGTCAAATTTAAAGGAAACCTTGTCAATTTTACAGGATTTCTTTTTGAATTAGAACTCGATGAAATTTCCTGTAAAAATAAAAGGAAATTTTTTCATTTTTACGGTATGAGTTTGTCATATAGAACTTGAGGCGATTTCTTGTAAAAATAAAAGGAAAATTTGTTAATTTTATGGGAAGGTTTGTTGAAAATTTTTAAAGGGATTCCACTTTAATTTTACAAGGTCGGTTTTTTTTTCAGTGTAGGTAAGGGAAAATAAAAATAAATATACAAATCAAATTTTTAAGTACATATTAATTTTTAAAATTTTATATTAAAATTTCAAAAAAAATATTTTTTTCAAATCTCGAGGGGAGGTTAATTACCCCCTTTACCCCCCCCCCTTGTACCCGCCCTTGCTCTGCATGCTCTACTTTGCTGACTTGGGTCGTCGATATATAAGTGTCAGAACAGTTTCCTGGCTGAAACCTTTTTCTCCCTCTAATTTTCCTCTCAATGAAATTTTGTCTTTTTATTTTCTTTGTAAGTATATTTACTTTCCCCTAAATCCGTTCAAAAAGAGAGGGTGTAAGAGAATGAGAATCTAGCCATATGGGCTTCGTTTCTATTGTAAGATTTCAGCCGGCATAAGAGAAAAAAAAAATGAAGTATAACTCAAGGGAAGTTTTCATAATAAAAAGATGGAATTAAAACAAATAATCACCTTCAAGTGTCTTTTGAAGTGAAACATTTGTAACAATTTACAAACAAAATATAATTTTATTGAATGAACATGAAGAATTGTGAAATCAATTTATTCGTAATTAATTAATTAAAAATTAATTTAATCAAGAGGATGGATGATATTGCATTTATATGTAGTTGGAGAGTAGAAATCGTCACTCAACAAATACAAATTAGATATGAGATAAAGATAGAGTTTGACCTTCCTTATCACTCAACCTGTTGACAATCATGATCGATGCTTGAATATCTCCTCCGTCAATAAATATAATATATTAACAATTGAATACAAATATTTTATTTTGTATCATATATTTCAAATGATTTTTTTCTGCTCTCTCTTTATACAATATATATATACCAGTGGTATATAACCTATATTCCATTTTTTGCACAAAGGATCGAGTGAGTTAGAAAAAAAAAGAATAAAAATTTATCATTTATGGAATATGAATTTATTAAATATTTATATATCTATTTAGATGTGTAGATATGTAAAAAAATTAAATTTTATGCAGTCACGAAATTTATTTATTATTTATATTTTTAATAACCTTATTTTAGGCTTACATTTAATTTGGTCGGAGGAAAAAATAAAATTTTTTGCAAATTTTGGTTTTAATTATCATAGCATAATCGTTGCGATTAAGCAATGCCAGGCGCGGCGAAACTTCGGGTTGGTAAACACGAGGGATCAGCATGTGGAACGTCCACCGTAAACATCGGAATTTAAATAAAATATATAGGTCTATATAGGGGGTATATATATATAATAACCTTAAATGGGGCTTCAGGCGTGGTTAAATTTAAAAAAAAAAAATTGCTTTTGTATTTGTATTTATATTGTATTAATATTCTTTGATATTTTTTTTAAAATTTATTTACCGGTTTAAGCCGTAGGCCCTTAAATAAGAATGCCTGGACCCCAATATATATATAAATTACTAAATACGAGTATCGTTAAAGTCTTAAATGGCCTAGGTTGCCGAGAAGACTGTTTGTATGTGTGTGTGAATGTTAGTGTGAATTAGAAAAAAAATTTGCGTATTTTTTAATTAAGAAAAAAAATGCCATAGGCCATTGGGCTAAAACTAGATACAAAATACAATATAGATTATATATAAAATTAATTATAAACAAAACAATATGAATAAAAAATCAAAACAACATAAATACAATATCACTACAAAAACAAAGCAATATAAATACAATATTCTTTGTTATTGCATTTTTTTTTATAAATATTGTTGTTTTTTTATAATTATGTTTATTGTAGGATTTTGTAACCAGTGTTAGGCCATTGGCCTACGGCTAAGCGAGTAAATAAATAAAAAAAAAAATTTAATTTCTGATTAATTCAGCAACACCTCCCGTCCCTTCAATTAATATTATAATAATGCTGATGGATCTGGAACTAATTTATAGAGTGTATTGAATACGCCACTGCATCTCCGCCTACCTTAAACAATAAATTTCAAGCAACCCTTAATAAAATATTGGGACCGTACCTGACATAAGTCAATATATACCTAGTAAAAATAAAATTAATAAATTATTTTTATTAATAACACAAAAAAAAATAGAAAGAGGAACTTTTTTCCCTACGGGCTTCCGATCTCTAACATAAATACGAGAGGTTCGCTTCCCTTCTCAAGCGATAAAAATTTACTTCAAATGAAATGGCTAACATTCAATTGAAAAAAAAATACGGACGGGATTTAAATGGCCTCTGATGTTGAAAAAGAACTTTAAAAAAATACCAGAGTGTAATTCAAACAAAAACATGGCGTATTTTTTTATTAAAAAGAGTGATTGGATTTTTATTTATATCCTATTTATATTATCATTTTTTTGGTTTATCGTTAATTGTTTTAAGTATATTATTATTGAATGCCAATTTGATGTGTCTCTCTGTAATTTTAATCTGCAAATCCTGTTAAATGATTTATATTAGGATAAACAGAGAGAACGTTGATGGCGCAATGGGGTGGCTGCTCTGAATGGGCATATAGTAAAGCAGGGCAGGGCAGGGCAGGGCTGGGCAGCCCCCAGGCGGGACCGAAGCTTGTCATCATCATCCCTTGGTGCGTGGAGGTTGGAGGTCGACCTCTCGGCTCTCGGTTTGGTGCACATGTCCATTTGTAAAGTGGAAAATTGAAACTTAAACAACCCTCCGGGAAGGAAGAAGGGCTTCTTAAACTCAGTGGCGTAAACAACAGAAACAATCCCCACCACAAGCCCCTGGAGAGAGAAAATTGTCTAAACTGACGATGATGTGATTTATATACACCTCTATATCATAGGACTGAATTTAAACAAACCGGAAATGTTAATATAAACAACAACAAAAAATCTAATAGGGTGGGAATTTGTCTTGTTTTAAATTTAATTAAATGTTTTGACATTAAATTGTCAGAAAAAGGGGGGACATTTCATCTCGTTATAAGGGCACACAACATTTTCATAAGTTTATCATTAAAATGCCTGTTAGGATTATTATTATTATTAGTTATAACTGTTAAATTTTAAATCTTTTATCATCATTAATACCCTAATAATAATAACAGTAATTTTCCTTTTAATTTCTTCAATAACAATGTTCTACAAAAAAGATAAAATTCATTTTACTGGGGGGGGGGGGTGAAGTTGTGAATCTTATGGAAACTCAAATCAAATCTGTAATTAGTTTTTTTTTTTTTTTGATCGACATTAATTTTAATAGAAAATTTGCTTTTAGGTGTCTAATTTTGAATTTTCAAGATTTTTTTAAGGCGTCATCCCTTAAAAATATGCAGATAGTAAAAATACATAGAAATATTCAAGTTTCATTTTCATTAGTAATTAACCGATTTGCACGAATGAATGATTTTTGGAAACTAGAGAATATTTACGTAAATTCATAATTTTTGCATTCAGGGATGGAAAATTTTTAGGTTAAAATTTGATTTTCTTAAACTTAAAGCCACCACTAATCACCTCCGATTGTACTGAAACTTGAAAATTTCTATGTATTTTAATTATCTGCATATTTTTAAGGGGTGGCACTTTAAAAAAAATCTTGAAAATTCAAAATTAAAGCCAAATTCTAAATTTGAGCCATTTTAAAGCAAATTTTCTATTAAAATTTATTTTTCTCTAAAGGTGGAATTCCGAGCAACGCGACAGAGCGTCACTGACGCCACGACAGTGACGCGGCGGCAGAGCGACAGTGCATGTCACAGACGCCGCGGCACTGCCGTGACGTCATTGCCGCTCTAGCGGCAGCGACACTGCCTCGTTTGCTCTCGATCTGGCGTTGCCGCAGAGCGTTTTCATAACAAAAAAAATGGCGGCCTTCAGGATTGACATTTTTTAGGTTAGGACAATTGGTCGCGTTTGTTTACTGACGCCGACATTGGAAGCCACAAGTGCGACACTACCACCGCGACACTGTCGCGGCTGCAGTGACGCTATTGACGCTGCCGCTCGGAATTCCACCTTTAATCTCAAAAATGGCATTTTTGCATAGGCCATTTAGGGATTTATTGTATGTGTATATAACATGTTATTTAAATTTTATTATGGCCCGATTGCTACCGAGATTATTTTTTCCATTTAATGCTGCATCATCTTAACAGAAACAGAAAACAATTTCTATCCCATTTGGGAAGGTTATTTTTCTAAAATTGATTTTAATGAAATTTGAAATTCAACTTCCTCTTGAATGTAAAATATAAATGCGAATATTTCGAATTTGAACCCAATATCATTTTATTTTTTACGCAAAGTATTTTTTTATACTAGGTAGTAGTTGTCCAACCTTTTTGTTTATGTAAATTGTAAATAAAAGGATTATGTACTGTTGTTAAATAAAAATCTTTCAACATGTTTGAAAAATAAATTCATTTTATTCATAGACCTAAAACTAATAGAACACCACTTTTTTTTAATTTTCCCCTATAAGAATCTCACCGTCAAATTTAGCTCAGGCTCGTCTGCAATGGACCCCCTTTTCCTTTCCTGTAATCTTTAGAAGGTCCTTGAATTAATTATTTCCACCAGAAGGGCTTAATTCATAGACTTGAATATTCGCCCCACACATTTATTATACTATGAGAGAAATTGTAACTTAAATAATTTAGTTATAGAAATTACGAGGGGACGAATATAGGCTATCATAATTTTCCTCTAATCTTTAGAAGATCCTCCTTGAACATTAAAAAAATTTCAAAAGACAGCGTGACAGACAGACGAACGGGCGGACTATAAGTATTAGAGAATTATATACTTAGTATAGCACCATGGTAACAAAATATAAATAAATATAAATGTTTATAAAATTGTAATATATAGGCGGAAACTAAATATATATCGACACAAAAAATCTGGTGTGACAAGCACAGTTCACAACTTTCTCTTACCCTTGGTTGTCACACCAGATTTTTTTACCAAAAGATGAGATCGCAAATCAATTAATATCTCAAACAAATAAAAACAGATAGCAAATTGATTTTTAAATATATTTTTAACTTCACAACACAAAATATTTACATTTCCTTCACAACATGCAGCAGTAAAATTAAAAGGGGGAAGTCTATTAATAAAAATGCATATTCATATTCCATTTGTTAAACACATTGTATGAAAACATTTAATAGCAGGGGGTATTTTCTAAGACAAAATTTGACGTTAAATAACCAACCGGAACATTTTAAGACCCCTGAAGGGACAATTGGTCAGCCTTATTGTACTAGCGATACCTGAGCTCAAGTGCTTCAAGGTTTAGTTAGCCTGCTCATCTATTATCCTTTGCAAAAATATTGAGACCTATTGACTTGCACTTTCTAGTTCTTTTCTGTTCTAATTTGAATTTGTTGTAATGAGAATTATTATTGTAATAAATTAGATCGATAGCCAATATAAAAATTAATAGAAAGAGAGAGATTAAAAATAATTTTAAGAAAAATGTTTTGTTTTCGTTTAAATTCGTACGCATTTCGGTTTGCTTCTTTCTCACAGGAAGCTGTCAAGAAAACAATATGTTACAGACTGAAGCCAAATACAATTCAAAATAAAAGATTTAGGGCCTCTGCCTCTCAGTGGCATTCCATTGTTATCTAAGTGTCGTTTTAAATACGATACAACAAGTTAACGAATATGTACAAAGTGAGATTATTAAACAATTGATTTTGTGATAAAACATAGTGTTCAAGGAAAGTTTTGTGAATTTAGCAACTTAATAAAGGCATCATTTATAAAATTTATTAAAAATTAAAATAATTAATTAAAGCTAATTAATTGTTTTACAAAAATTTAAAAATTTTAAAAAAATAAATAAACAATATTTGTGTTGCTAATTTCACTCCTTTTACAGAACTTGGGCTCGCTCAGCGTCCCAACATTTTGTGGGTACGTGGATAGCGACTACGAGCTGCCCGAGCTGGGACAGGCAGTCCTGTTCTTTGTATGTCTGTCTCTTCCTTCCTCTTTTCAATAGGCGTCAGACGCGCCAGCCTGTTCTATCCTTCTCGGTCGCAAAAACGCATGATAGAGTTGGGTGAAAAAGTGGGGTTCGCGGGAATAAGGTGAAAACAGAAGAAGGGTTTTAGCTAGTTAACTACGATCTGAGCTTTTATTTAATCATATGATTAGCTTAATTAGATGTGAAAAGTCATAGTCAACTAGCTTAATCGAGGAAGAGTTAGTTAATTAGAAGTGAAGCAACCGGTCCTTAGCATATAGACATAATTTCCCATAAGTCGATGACGTTTAGAAACAAAAATTTGTTTCCTTTTAAGATTTTTATCAAATATTTAAGGAAGGACAAAGGGTAGGAAGGTTCTTCCTTATCTTTCAAATAACGGGACTAAAGAAAAAAAAGCCCTTCGAAATTGAGAAGGGCTAAAATTCTCTTTTACGAGTGAAATTTTAGTAAAACGTCTTTTGGTTTGTCTTAAATATTAGATTCGCATAAGTAAAAATAAATTTCAATCTGATTTATTTATATCTTTCAGGATATGGAGATAATAATCTTAGGTGTTTGGGTTATCTTAAAGATAAGATTATATGACATTTAAAAGGCTAAATATTAATTTTCCTAACGATAAGAAATTGTTTCCTATAAAATAATATTCCCGATTCTCTAGTAAAAGGTGTAGGGTGTATTCCTATATCTAATCATACAAATTGGATATATAAAGTTGAATGTCTTACTCCAGATTTTTTCCAGGAAATTTTTTATGTAAATTCTTTACATCAGTAAAGTACTAGTATTTTTTGGCCGATTTTGTTTAAAAGCTTAATTTCACGTTGCAGGGGAGTGTCTAACTTAAATATAAAATTTCAACCTCGTAGCTCAATTCCTTCAAGCTTTAAATTGAACACACATATAGAAGGAAGGGACAGACATGTAGAGAACAGAAGGACTGCCAGTCTTAGCTCGGGCAGCTTATGGTCGCCATCCCCGTACCCACAAGATGTGGGCACCTGAGCAAGTTTTGACATGAAACCAATACTTTCTGTTTATATATATTAACATATATAGGTAAGAGAAACTAAAAAGTGGGTTTCGTAACGATTTTAAGCATGAAGTTGAAATTTTATGAAAATGAAATTTTATATTTAACTTAGGTACCCTCCTGGACACTCAAAATAAGCTTTTGAACAAAATGAGCCGAAAAGTATTAGTACTTTACTGATGTAATTTTTCAGTTTTTTTAGATTTTCTCAAAATTCGCTCCAACGATTTTGTTTAAAATTAATAAATCTATTATTTTTCAGATACTCTTTAAAAAGTATATTCTTATTTTCCTTATCTTTTGAAGAACACTTTACTCTGTACTTCATAGGAAAAAGTTAAGATTTTTTCAGTTATTTTCGATATTCTCAAAATTCGCCCCCACGATTTACCAAGTTTGGAACTAATGTGCTAAGATGGGGAACTAAATATATCTCGACACAAAAAATCTGACGTGACAAGAACAGTACACAACTTTCTCTTGCGGAAGGGTAAGAGAAAGTTGTGTGCTGTGCGACCAGTCACACCAGATTTTTTTTTAATCGTTCGTCAGCTTCACCACTCTCTTTCTTAAAAAGAATATGAAATTTATTAAAGACATGAAAGATTTTTTTTAATGAATGGCTTAAATGCTCTTCAACATTTGCCCATAAATTATTGTCACTTAAGCAGGACATAATGCGTGACATAAACTGAGTTTTGAAGCGATTTATGTACACACACCGATTTATAGCGTGTATTATTAAAAATAACAGTTTACAAATACCGCCTAAAAGAATTATTTATTTTCGCACAACGAAATTTACAAATAGAAAATAAAAAAAAATACTTTACAAAATCATAACTTTTATTTATATTATTCGATCCCTTTTGTTATCATCGATAAATCAAGTATTTTATTTACTCAGTTCGGGGACTAACCTTCAGACCCTAGACAAAAACAATTTCCGGCCCCCTTTATTCGGGGAACATAAAATCTGCCCTAAACACAAAATGTTATTTTACAGTTGTATGTGATTGTAGATAAAACGTGTTTTTTTGTTGGGGTTGGTGTCAATCGTCAAATATTCGTTGGATAAATTAAATATAAAATAAAACGTTCATTTGAACTTGTGATCCATTTTCAATTCAATTGTATCTCAAAAAGATCGAAAAAATAGAATTGCATTATTTGAAATTAAAAGGAACCAAATTGCAAAAGAATTTAATTTTCGGTTTAACTGTGGTTTATTTGTAAAAATTACAACGTTTCAACCACTCATACTGTGGCCTTCTTCAGGTACAATTCAGTTAAGATTACAAAGGTTGTTACATCGGAGACAATCTCATTTGAATTAGTTGAGAAAACAAGAGAGAAACAAGATGGCATCTTGTTTTTCTACACGATTTCAAATGAGATTGTCGCAGATGTAACAACCTTTGTAATCTTAACTGAATTGTACCTGAAGAAGGCCACAGAATGAATGTCTGAAACGTTGTAATTAATACAAATAAAACACAGTTAAACCGAAAATCAAATTCTTTTATTAATACTAACAACTGTGATAGCCTAAATTCCAAAAAGAACCAAATAAATTTTTGTAATTTTTTCATTTAGGCCTACCACCATATTGAAAAGAGTATGAGTTACTCGTAAGAAAATTTATTAAAAGAAGAATTGGGGTAGATTTAGAAAATATACAACGAAGAAGGAATTTATAAACAAACGTTAAAAAAAAACTTGGTATTTTGTATTGTTTTATATTGTATTTTGTACTGTTTTATATTGTATTTTGTATTGTATTGTATTTAGTACGTTTGGTATTTAATGTTTTGGTATGGCTTCTGACCGAAAGCCAAATAAATGAAAAAAAAAAAAAAACTTTTTATTGAGGAAAAATAAAAAACCCCACTTGGAATCTCAAAAACAATAAATAAATATAATAAGGAGAGAAATATGCTGTTTCAAATTATAAAAAATATTTTTATAAGAAAGAAGGGCAATCATCTGGATAGTACAGTCGGCGCCACAAATGCCTGATATGACCCTCGGCCTTGGTGTAATTGGTAGCGAGCTAATCTTATATACCGAGGGCCACGGGTTCGGATTCCAGGCAGTCCGATGATTTCACAAATGCCTGGACCACCAATAGATATATTAAATAAAACACGGTTATCGTCAAAGACTTCTATGGCCTGGGTTGCCGAAAATACTGTGTGAATGTATGTGTGAGTGTGAGTGTTAAAAGAAAAATGCTCGAGAGAAGAACCTTGAGTTTAGGCACCCAAAATTCTAAATCGATGGAAGTGTTTTCTTAAAAGTAACTTTTCTACTTCAGTTCCATTAAAAAAAAGATGATTTACTTATTTTAAATATATTGTTTTGGTTGACTAAGCCCAATCTCTCGAGCTCATCAGGCATTTATGGCGCCGACTGTACACTCTTATCTTCACCATCTATCTTCAGCGCTAAATTCAATTACTAATCAAACGATAAATTAAAAGAAATAAATAAAAGATCTTTAAGCAAGTAGAAATATTAGAAAACTTGTTTACAAACTCTAACATACTGTATAAACAAACTCCGCCTAAATTGAGAGCATCATAAATCATGTTCGTCTCACATTTAGTATGATTATAATACTTCATCTTCTAAATATTTAAATTCGAAATATTACTGCGAAGCTTTAATTAATAAAACAATTATCTAATGAAATTAACGTAATTAATAGCATTGATTGGTGAGGGAAGGTGTAATTGGTGGGCGAGCAAGCGCCAGCGATTAGCCCAGCCGCATTCCAGATACACCGAAACGGAAGCCACAAAAAAAAATCCGAGTCTAATGGTGGGGAGTTGAGGCCGTCTGAGGGGAAGAGGAGGTCGTCGGAGAAGCCGAAGGCCGGGAAGGTATTTTTAACGAAAAACCCATCTATCCATCTAGTTATCTACAAATACACTCACTCACTCACTTCACTCAACTGGCGACAACACCAAATCACTCACTTTGACAAAATCGAGGGAAACCACTTTCACATTACAGACAGTAAAAAAAAAAAAAAAACGACGACTACCAACGTTTTATTGTCTCATCTTGACTCAAATGAATTGAGTCCAAAATTTGTCAGTAAAACGACCACTTAAATACCAAATTTCAAGGGTGGTGGAAGGAAGCCAGAAAGTAACCATTTTTACTTTTTCTTGCCTATATATGTACCGAATATATATTGAGAAGGAAAAAAGCAATTAAGCTTAAAATTCTGAGTTTGAAGACAACTCGAGTCCAAATCCACCTCATTGCAAATAATTATAGAACTCTATTTGAGATGCGTCCTTCTGAGGAAGGAAACGGGAAGCCACTCAGTAATATTCCCATGAAAGTTACTTCTCAGAGACAACACAACGTGTCTGACACTGACAATGGTTGAAGTGGGTGAGCGAGTCAATATATATATACGTATATAGAGAAAAAGTATTGGTTTCATGGCAAAAATTCGAGATTTTGATGGATATACACGTTTTGAGGTCACTTGAGTTCAAAAAAGTGATTTTTAGTGTGTCTGTCTGTGAACATAATATCTAAAGAACGAAAAGAGCTAGGAGGTTAAAAGTATCCCCCTGGCACATAACACGAAGCTTTTGAACGAAATCGGCCAAAAAGTATTAGTACTTTACTAATCTACTTTTTCAATTTTTGCTAGTATTAAATATTAAATCACAAAGAAGGGAAATGAGACTAATTTAAGACTGGAAAAAAAATTAATAATATAACGAGAATTTGAAAATTGTGTGCTTATTTTGACCTTTCATTCAAAGAAACCCGTAATGATTTTAATAATGAGTTCATGTATTTAATAAAAGTTTGAAAAACATTCAACTGGGGAGGAGGAATGCTAAAATGGCCACCGCCAGTCTGGCACCAGAGAGGGGGATCGCCCTCTTCTCCTTTCTCGGAACCCGATTAACCATATTGCAAATTCCCTAGAGTGGCATCGATTATTTGATCAAATGTATAGAAAATTTCACCACCAAGTATAATTTGTTTCAGAGTAAATAAAGAGGTTTAGATTCAAATAATGATTTAGATACCTTTATAACCGATAAATAAAAAATAAATGTCTTGATTGAAAAGATAAGCCAACGAGATAACTTTTTTTTTTTTTTTTTTTTTTTTTTTGAAAATACACTAGTAGATCCAAAAGAAATATAACGTCTAAACAATTAAACGTTTTTAAAGGTTGAAATTGTTTGAAAATAAATTTTCTATTTTGAATTGTTTGTTTAACTTGAGAACTGAATCCAACCACCTCGACTAATAAAAAAATTTCACGATTTTTTCATAAGCCATATACAAAATAAATAATTTTTTGTTAAATTAAATTATTTTATTGGACGATTTAGCCATTTATTGATAAAAGATTTTTTTTAATATGTCAATAATTAAGCAATCTTATATTTTAATATTTGATTAAATAAAAATATATGTATTATATAAATTTTATTTATACGTTTTGTTATATTAAAATAATATAACAACATGATTTTATCCAAAATGAATGCGGATTTCTATTTATAATAAAGTATTTCATATTAGAATTAAATAAATTGGACACTTCTAGATCAAATGAAAATGTGAGCGACACTAGAGCCGCCTAGTGGCAATTGGTGGAATACAACAATGCCAGGCGTAACGATTGTATAAAGATAATTAATGACAATCAAATAAACTTGTAAAAAGATTATAAAAGTTATTCATTTCTCTATTTTTTATCAAATATTGAATAAATAATAAAGATAATAGTGCAAATAGATGTATCTCATTACCTGGGATAGGAGATTATCATTAGGAAGTGATGAGCAATCAGAGGAAGAGGCATTCGAGCGAGGTTATTTGTTGAATCAAGGAATCAAAGCGTTGCCAGGCCAGGACAAATTAAATAGGATCAGTTGATGTGATTAAAACTGAAGAAGCCACGAAATGCTCTTGTTATTTACACAAATAATAATAACTGTTGGCATGATCAGAGGCTGATCGCCTACTGACACGGTTGGCGTTGGCGCCTGAGCACTGGCGCTACTGCGCATGCGCGAAGGAGAAATGGAGGGAGGGCGAGTTTCTTGTTACCCCTTCCTTCCCAATGACATCAATTAATCCTTTCAACGCGAATGAAAATTAATTGATAATTCAAAACAAAAGCGGATATTTTGGAGAGAGTAAATTCGGTAGAATGCAAAAAAAAAAATTTTCTCATTCCTTGAAACAAATAAGAGCTGTTATGAATTAACTAATAAATTCATTCTTTTGAGTCAAACTTCAGAGTTCTTTAATAGTCATGAAGATAGCCACATAGACGACCCGAAACGTCGCTGTGGATTTGAATAAAATAATTTAAAAAAAGATAGCTGCAGTGCCTTTAATTCTATCCGAATATACAAATTCAGCTATTCTCCTAACTAAAATATATAAAATATTTTGTAATCGCATTAAAAAAATCTGGTGTGATGGTCGCACAGCACACAACTTTCTCTTAGCTCCGGTAATCGAAAGTTGTGTTCTGAGCTTGTCACACCAGATTATTTGTGTCTAAATATATTTAGTTTCCGACATTAGGTTGGACATTAGATAGAATTCAAGATGTAAAATTTACAAAAATGGGAAAAGACCATGTTTTTTGGACTCAGGGGACCTCCATATTTTCTACAAAAATGTACTCGTGAGCTCCATAAAAAAGATTGTTAAGAAGTTGTCTGTCATGGTAACGAAAAAAAAATTCACCTCTAGATGCTGACCGAAACAAATATAAAGACCGTCGGCCAGAAATAAATAATTTTTCTCCATAGACCCTACTATCTGTTTATTTGTAGATAGGCCTACATTATAAAATTTGTGTTCATGGAGAGCTTATCTGGATGGGAATTTTAGACAATTTGCAAAACATCTGTTGCTTGTACTGAAGATGATTCCATGATGATCGAAATATCTACAAATAAACAGATAATACGCCGTCCTGCGGACGGTCCTTAAAAATTCCATCTTGCTTACGGCAAACTAAATGTATGTCTACAGAATCTTTTACTTTCTCTATACTATGTTAATATATGGTAATATATATAGAGAGAAAGTGATTCATTTCAAAAATTCGATGTCGAGATTTTGATGGATCTTATTTTGAGGTCCCCTGAATCCAAAAAAGTGGTTTTCGCGACATGGTCTGTCTGTGTGTGTGTGTGTGTGTCTGTGAACAAAATATCTCAAGAACGAAAAGAGCTAGGAGGTTGAAATTTTATATTTAAGTTAGGCACCCCATGGGACGTGACAGGAAGCTTTTGAACAAAATCGACCCAAAAGTACTAGTACTTTACTGATGCAGTTTTTGAGTTTTTTTTTCGATTTTCTCAAAATTTGCTGCAACGATTTTTTTTAAAATTCAAAAATCAATTATTTTTTAGATGCTCTTTAAAATGTATATTTTCATTTTGCGATTGAAATCATTCTGAAGACCAGTTTACTCTTGTACTTCATAGGAAAGAGGAGAAATGGTTGCCATGGTAACAAAATATAAATATTTTCCCATGTTTATAAATTTTACATCTTGAAATTCGAATGTACCGTACTGTCGAAAACTAAATATATGTCGACACCAAAAATCTGGTGTGACAAGCACTGAACACAACTTTCGATTACCGAAGGTAAGAGAAAGTTGTGTGTGCACCAGTCACACTAGATTTTTAAATTTTTGTGTTTAGAACATGCAAACGTATAAATAATGGGCTCCGTGTTTTTTGAAAAGAAAATAATTAAATTATGCAGCGTGTGAGTGGTGATACATTTTAATTATCTGTTGATACGCGTATAAAATTTACCCCCGCTTTATGGGTAGGTGAGCTACGAAGCCAAAGCCAGGCAGGCAGGCAACCGGCTGCTGTTGCTGTTGCGTGACCTAAATTCAATCTATGATCCCATTACGATTACGAATTACGACGGGGTTTACTCGAAAATCAAGTGTTGATTTATTTCCTGTGCCAATGTTGAACAAGGATAGAGAGAGAGAGTCAATTATCCGTGGGAATATCCCGTTTTCTTTTTATTTTTTTATTTTATTTTTTTTCCTCTCTTATTTTATTTTTTCTGTTATTGATTCAACATGTCACTTAATTGTGTACATTTTTTCATATACAAATAATCGGCTTGTTAAAAAAAAAAAGAGGAAAGAAGAATATAATAAAATTTATTAGAGAGTTAAATTAAATTCAGGTATTCATTCAATTTGCAAATCTCTTAAAAAATAAAGAGATTTTTTATTAACTGGAATAAAAGTAACAAAATAAATAGCCTAATAGTCAATAAAATTTATTAAATAAATTTACAAAGCCGACTAATTATAATATTAAAATAAAAATGTTATGTGATATAAAGGTGATCAGAAAATTCTAGAGATCCTGGGTTCAATCAAAAAAATAAGTGTCTATATAATAATAGATCTATCTTTTTTACTAAATTAATTTCTAAGTTTACTTGTATATTCAGATGAAATGAATGAATTTCAACAAAAAATTTTTGTCAAGAAATTTAACCATGACGACTGGTTTGCGCAAATTCTCAGTTTCGGCCACCATCAGTCATCATGATAGAGATTCTGGATTCAATCAAACAATAATGCTGAAATATGTGGGTATATAGATATACTATTTTTTTCCTAAATGAATTTCGAACCCAGGATCTCTAGAATTTCCTGATCACATTTATATTAGATCACATTTTTTAAAAATATTATAATTAGTTTGCTTTGTAATTTTATTTTATAAAAAACAAAATTAATTTTTTAATGAAAAATGTGTATGTATTCAATTTAATTTATAGTAAGAGAGACAAATAAATTTAAGATCAGATTAAGCAATGTTTTGAAAATATGTATCTTGATTTTAGGCCTGATGATGGTAACAAATGGTGACCGAAACTGCTCAAACCAGTTAAATTTCCTGAAAAATAAATAAATCTAAAAAAAATTTTTATTGAAATTCATACATTCCATCTGAATATACCTTAATAGAAATAAACTTCGAAATTCATTTAGTAAGTTATATAATCCTTCAAAGTTAAAAGTAAATAACATCCTCAAAGTCAAAAAAAAACTTCTACTCTTTGTTTAAAACAATGCTAATGGCGGCTTTCGTCACTCCTAAAATAAGATTTAAACTTTCGACCGTTGGTTCTCGTTGAAACATTTTGTAAATTAAAATTAAAATACAAATTAAACACTAGGTTATTTGTTTCAAAGGTTTTATTAATTAAAAAATTAACACTTGATACGTATTTCGACAATTCCTTGTCATCATCAGAAGTTCTGGAATTGTCGAAATACGTATCAAGTGTTAATTTTTTAATTAATAAAACCTTTGAAACAAATAACCTAGTGTTTAATTTGTATATTTAATTTTAACTCCTAAAATAGAATGATTTTTTCATACTTGCCTGACAAAAGAAAAGTTTTTTAATTAATGGGATGAAACTCAGAATCTCCTGATCATTGATATTTTTTACTTAATTTATGGTTAAAAGCTTTATTATAAAAATTAGTCATTTACCTAAACAAAATTTGTTAAACAAGTAAGATTTGTTTGAATAGAAATCTCAAAAGACCTTTGAATTTTACCTGGATATTTTTTTTTTTATAATATTCTTCTAAGTATAAATATAATTTGGTTAAAGAAATATCTAATGGAGAATGTTTGACTGGTTGCGGTAGACCGGACATTAATAACCTTGTTTGTGAGTGTGTGTGTGGAGGAGGGTCTCTTTGTACTTTGTTTCGGGGTCTCTTTCAGTGTTGGTGACCTCAAAGGAAAGAAAGAGAAGAAGAAGGCCTAGAGTTAGGGCAGAGGGTCTGTGCCTCTCCTCTCTCTATCGCCCTTATCTAAAAGACCAAAAGAGAGAGGAGAGGATTACTCGGCAAACACTTGACTTGAAAATCGAGAAAAGAACAGAAAAGAATTAGCCATCTGTATGTTAGAACACTCAAATAATCACTCTGGTGTTCTGCTCTCTTTAATTATTTATAATATTTTTACTTTCAATAAATTTTAATATAAAATACTCAGAGGTGTAACGAACCCCTAAAAGCAAGGGGCTAATGCTAAATACTCTTAATTTATTCTTTAGATTGGGCCTCTCTGGGCTCTTTCTTTATACTAATAATGAAATTAAATTTTTGATATATTGAAACATATATGTATATTCAATTTTAAAATTTATTTTGAATAGTGCTAATTTATTGAATAGAGATTGTTTTTTTAAGATTTAAACTTTCGTTGAAACATTTTGTACATTAAAATTAAATTTACAAATTAAACACTAGGTTATTTGTTTCAAAGGTTTTATTAATAAAAAATTTTTATTCCGCCCCTTTAGTCAATTGCGCTTGGGCTCTATAACTTTTTAGGGAGTGGAGGTTAAGAGGGTAGTAATCATTTTCCGCTTTGAAAAAAAAATATATATTTTTTTAAAACAATAAATGTTTAATAAATAATAATCTATTGATTATTATTATTATTTGAAATTCTTAGCAGGATCCGCTTTTATTTATCCGAGGTGCTTTCGTCCATGAAGACACACACCTCAAACCTAACAGGCCTCTAGCCATAGCCATCTACCGGCACCCCGTGAAGTTACTTTATTTTCTAACTCTAAAGGCTACATTGGTAACTGAAAACTTGACAAGCATGCATGTGCAATCTTTTTGTACAAGCATGCACAAATTCCCTTCGGCACCACACGGCACAAGTATGCTTCTGCCAGCAACAGCTTATGCCAAAAATTAACCTAAAAATGAGCGAAACAAATGGTTATTTATTCAAAGATAGCTAAGAAATACTCACTTCTTTTAAATAAAGATACAATAAATATTAATATTTAAATTGAAATATTAAATGAAATAATATATATAGGCTAATATTAAATAAATATCAAATGTCAGGACTAGGGGTGTTTAATTATGGAAAAAAATTTATTGATTATCGATTATGAAAAATAATAACTTTAAAATAATCGATTATGGAAATAAATAATCGAATACACCTTTTTTTTTCTATTTTTCTCTCTCGCAAAAACCATTTGACCTTTTTTTATTTTTATTTTTTGTATACCCTACTCAAGACGTCTATAAAATGGCGGAGAGTTTTGCTTGTACATGGTTAAAATTCAATCGAGCATCAAGCGGCTTGCACAATTAAAATGCTTGCGCAAACTCTCCTACTGACGCTACAGTTTGCTTGTACAAAAAGTTTGCATATGCATGCTTATCAAGTTTGCAGCTACTTGTGTAGTTGCCTTAGCACCTTCTGAGTTCACTTCTAGATAATGAACTAATCCGTATTCCGTATTTCCGGTTCCTTTTATCCAATCTTCGATGCTAGGGAGAATGTCCTGTTTTGAGGAGGGACTCAGCACCGGTGTGTATCCAATAATGCATTAATCAAATAAACTATATATATTGTAGATGATCGTTGTGACAATACAAATAATTAATACTTATTAAAATAGATAGTCAAAAAAAAGCAGGCACTGTTGGGAGTTGGAGTTATTTTATCAGATAGCTAGGATTGATAATTATAATCCCGAAGACTAATTTTATTTTCTTTATTAATAATGTCCAATAGCCGAATGCGGTGCTGTTGTTTGGTGGTAGGGCATGCTGAAAACAAATCAGCAGATCCGTGGATCGAATCCCTGAGGTACTTTTAAAAAAAATTAATTACAATTTTAAGAAAATATACACTACTAATTCTGCTTTTGAGTTCTTTTTACTTTAAGATTTTTTTTTCATTTTCCGCTCTAATGATTTTGATTAAATTGATTCTTAATATAATTAAATAAGTTTTCAGAAGTATTAATCATTTTTCTCTCAAATAGTAAATTTAAATTTGAAATTTTTTTTTGTTTGTATATCAGCGATACAAAAATTAGCTTCTAAAATGAAATCTCACACTGAGGATATCTATCAGCTCTTTTTTTTTAATATTTCAATATTTTTATTTAGTTTATTCCAGATGTATAAAGGGAGGGGAGATATTGAATCAAAGAATAATCGAGCCTGACTGCTGCTCAGTTTCCATAATCAGATAAAAACCGGTGTTTTCATGCTATTTAATTCTCCCCTAATAAATCAATAGATGATAAATTTATAAAGAGGGAAGATAAACCGAGCGATATTTGGCAAAAATGGCGTAAGGGATGATTATAATAAAATCAACTAAAAAAAAAAAAAAAAAAAAAAAAGGAAAACAAAATTTTTCCGTCAAATGAATCATCTTAAGGTGTCACAAAATTCTTTTAAATGTTTATTTAGTTATATTTCCAGCCGAGAGAAGGTATTTGACTGTTTCTAAAACGATGTTGAATCATTTTGATTCCCTCTGCTGACTCCCACGCTTTCTAAGCTAAGATTCCTTAAAATAGTTTACGACGAATCGGTTTGTATGTAGAACAAGTAAAATACGTAGGAGTTGTCTGTTTGGCTATTTGCATTTTGGACGGGATCCATGCAGTCGGCAAATTTGACTATAAATTAGGGGATTAAATAAATAAAAAAGAAAATAGACGACAAATGATAAAGAAGAAATTGCATTTAAAAAAAAAAACCTGAACACCATATAGCGCCAAAATGGCTTAATCGATTGAGGATAAATTTTAATATAGACATGGTAGATAATAAATAACGACGAGTTGAGATATTTCAAAATTAAATAAAAATATTATCCTTATTCGCTGGAAGGGATGAAATCGACTCGTTAATTTTTCACTTTCTCTTACCTATGGTATATATGTATATAAGGTATATAGAAAGTATTGAATTCATGTCAAAAATTCGATGTGGAGATTTTGTTGGATATACACGTTTTGAGGTCCCCTGTAGCCAAAAAAGTGGTTTTTGCAACATGGTCTGTGTGTCTGTGTGTGAACAAAATATCTCAAGAACGGAAATAGCTAGTAGGTTGAAATTTTATATTTAAGTTAGGCACCCCCCTGGGACGTGACACGAAGCTTTTGAACAAAATCGGCCAAAGAGTACTAGTACTTTACTGATGCACTTTTTCAGTTTTTTTTTTTTTTTTCGATTTTCTCGAAATTCTCTCTAACAATTTTGATTAAAATTCAAAAATCAATTATTTTTAAGATGCCCTTCGAAACGTATATTCTCATTTTGCCCTTAAAAGTGTTTAAAGCACATTTTACTCTTGTATTTCATAGGAAAGATAAATAGGAAAGAGAAATGGTTGCCATGGTAACAAAATATAAATATTTTCAGAAAAAAAGGTCAAATGAAAAAAATTCCCTCAGAGGGAAGAGTTAAAAAAAAGTACAAGTTTCGGTTTCAGTTACGGTCTAGGCCAAAATTAAGATTGAGGCCGAAGTCCGGTTTCGGCTGAAAATCTTGTTTCGGTCGGACACTAATTTAATAAATTTATAAATGCCAAATTGAATGAATTGAAACCAAATAAAAATTAGCAAATTTTTGTGGAATTAATTGTCATACATGCAGAGGCGTCATTTCAGCTTTTTCTTGGGGAGGAAGCAAACTTTTTTTTCCATAAAATAATTAAAAAAAAGATGTAATTTTTCCATTTTTTGTGTCAGGAGTCATTTATAAAAATATATGACAATAAAAAAAAAAAAATAAAATAAAGTGGGCTTCATTGACCTCTAAATCGATAATACCCGAAATCTTAAATTCTATTTTCATCGAGTATTATATGAAATAAATAAATATTTACTAAGTATACTATAACATTTTTTTTTCTTCTTCTCTCGAAAGCCACTTTGCTTAATAGGCATAACAATCAGCCGAGTGTGTCAAATGTTTTAATTGGGCGGCAAATGCTGATATATAAATGACTTGTGTGTGTGTGTGTGTGTGTGTTTGTTTGCATATATGGCCTGGAGAGCCTTTGCCGACGTCTGTCTGTCCGTACGAAAGAAGGGAAGTCAAGCAAGCAAACGCAAGCCTGTCTTGCCAGTTTGTCTCTCACACATATACCTGCCTGTCACACAAATACATTTCGGGGTTTCCCTTATGTATGGGTGTGTGTGTGTGTGTGTGTGTGTGTGTGTTCCATCCCCTCCATAGGGGCTTTTGAACCCAGAAAATCCTTGAGACGACAGCCTTTGCTACCCCTTACTACCATTCCTCTTTTTTTCTCTCTCTCTCCCTGCTCTTTAAATATCCCAACACGCACTCGATCGTTTTGACATGAAATTTTCTTTTCATCTTTTACCTAGTTTATATCTTTTTTTTTTTTTTATTTCAACTTATAATGTGTTTTAGACCTGTTTATTTCTCCATTCTTAGAGTGGTCGATTTCATTTTAAAGACCCAATTATTTTTATACGTGAAGTTTTTTAACGTTGAAATTAATACAATAATGTACAGTGAGGGTCAATATTAAGTCCCACCCATGCGTTTTCTACTTGTGATTATTTCATTGTTTTTATAAAAGAAAATTAAAGTCTTTATTTAAGATTTTGTAGGTTTGACCCATGAAAGTTTCCATTAAAATATAAATAATATTTTTTTAAAAACAATGAAATAATCACATGAAGAAAATACATGGGTGGGACTTAATATTGTCCCTCACTGTACAAAAATAAATATGGTGTGACTGCCTTTTACATCCAGTATTCGAAAGTGTGTGTTGTGCTGACACATCCAGATATTTTTGTAACGAGAAATAGAATAATTAGTTATGGATTTATTTTGCCTGTTGGCTATACGCTAGTAATCGATAATAAGCATAATAAAATTTATATAATCAATCAGAAGAAAATATTTATATTTTGTACACACACAAAAAAACAGAGTCAATTTTACGGGATCCATTTTTTTGAAATCAGGAATCCTCAAAATGTGGATTTCCATCAAAATCGAGATGATCTCATTCAAGTCAATACTTGGGGTGTTCGATTATGGAAAAGAATAATCGATTATCGATTAAGAAAAATAATCGATTATTGGATCCGGACAGACTACCTTTTTTAGTAAAATTTCCATTTTTCCCTCTTACGAAAATCATTTGACCTTTTTTTTAAAGTATACGAGGCTCATCCAATCTTTTCAAACTTAGATTTTTGCAGATTATTTACTCAATAATCAATTATGAAAAATAATAGATTATTTTTTTTAATAATCGTTTATTTTTTAAGAAAATAATCGGTATATAATCGATTAATCGATTATTTTGCACAGCTCTAGTCAATACTTTAACACATATGGGTAAGAGAAAGTAAAAAATTCATTTGATCAAGATTGATTGATGATATAAGAAAGTAGATTAGAATTCTATAAAAATCTGGTGTGACTGGTTACAAAACAAACAATTTCTTTTAGCTTTCATAATTAATAGTTGTGTTCTGTGCATGTCAGATCAGATTTTTTGTATCGTCATTTATTTAGTTTTCAGCAGTACATTTAGAATTCAAGTAAAATTTATTATCATAGAAAAATATTTATTTTTTGTTAACATAGCAATTTTTTGAAATCAAAATCTAAACATCGTATTTTTGACGCAATAAAAAAACTTTTATTTATTAGCACATAGGCTATATACAATACTTTATTGTGATCTCCATCTTATAAACTCTTTTACAAAATTTTATTATTAATTAAATTATGAAATTTTTCAAAACATTATTTTCTTCTCCCCCTGAATTTAAAAAATCTAGAAACATTCAAAACTCCTGGCAGGGAAATAATTAAATACTAATCATTCCCTCTTAAATTTTTAATTAATAGGCACTTTTATTTTAAGAAAAAATTATTCTATAACAATAAAAAAAAATTCAATTTCATTAAAGGCTTTTCATAATCTTTTCATTCAAAGAATTTCAGTTCGTTAAAACGAGACATATCAATTAAGTAGAAATTTGCATAAACGCCGTCTTCTAGTTAGATGATAATTTTCTTTTGGATATGTATATCATTATTAGAGGGATTGAATATTTATTAATAAAAAGAATTTTTAAGGATTAAGAAGAACTGTCATCTTTTTCAGAAAATAAGTTACTAAGAATGTATCACAAAGGAAAAAATATAGGTAACATAATTAATTTTTTTTTAAATATAAAAAAAAATAGAAATCGATTTATTAAAAGGTGGGAGGGAGGGGGGGATTCTAGTAAATGAGATGCACGAAAAACACGCAAAGATGTTTCGTGAATATTTATGGGAATTTATAATTAAATCTTTGGCGTTAGTTTAATTATAGATTAGGCCTATTATTAATTTAGAAATTCCATTTAGATTCTAATTTTACAGTATTTCTATAGATAGACAAACTACTCAATTTGTTATAAGAATTTTGGGGAAAATAAATTTGTTTTTAATGGAGTTTCACAAATTGGTCTGTCTGTCTGTGAACAAAATATCTCAGAATCGAAAAGAGCTACGAGGTTGAAATTTTATATTTCAGTTAGGCACCCCCCCCCTCCCCCTAAGGGGTGAAAATAAGCTTTTGAACAAAATAGGCCAAAAAGAATAAAAAAATTCATAAATCAACTATTTTTTACATGCTCTTTAAAATATATATTCTCATTTTGCCCTTGAAATCTTTTGAACCATACTTTACTCTTGTACTTCAGAGGAAAGATAGGAAAAATGGTTGCCATGGAAACAAAATATAATTTTTTTTCTTTTTAGATGAAAATTCTTATAAATCAATTATTATTTAGATGCGCTTTAAATTTCCATTTTCTCAAAATTCGCTCCAACGATTTTGATTAAAATTCATAAATCAACTTTTTATATCAAAGTGGGTCCCCCTTTGGAACTTTTTATATACTAAAAAAAAAAAATTTCAAATCTTATCAAATTTATATTTATTTCGGATTCTCTATTGTGTATAAAATGTCCAAATATGAGATTAAAATTTGAAAAATAACCATAGTTGATTTATTTCAAGCAGTCTTCATTTAAAATGCAAGTTTGGAACTAAAGTGCTATAAGAAACTAAATATATCTCGACACAAAAAATCTGGTGTGATCAGCACGGTGCACAAGTTGTGTGCTGTGGACCAGTTATACCAGATTTTTTATTATTTAAATCTGATATAATCCTTGATATTCAGTATATATTGTGAGATTTTGATAATAAATGAATATAAATTATATATTTAAAAATCTTTTTATTTATAGATTTTATTAAATAAAATAATTTTATTTATTAATATTTTTTACTTTCTCTTACACTATATATGAAAAATATAGAGAGAAAGTATTGCGATCATGTCAAAAATTCGATGTCGAGATGTGGGATTCATTCCCTTCATCTGGCTCCCTTTCAGAGGTCGGTCCTGTCTACCCATTCGAAGGAATTAGATATTCTCGAAATAATGACCTGAAGAGTGTAAAAATATAAAGGGCCACGGAATAAAAAATTAATATATTGCAATTTACTTTAATAATTTAGTAAGTAAAAAGTAAATTGCGTTATGAGTAAATGTATTCACTATTTTATCCCTCCTTTAACTTTATTGATGTATCTCTACTCCGACTTTTGCTCTAAACTTTAATTTAGTCTCTTGAGCGATTATATTTTTCGATTCCTCAAAACTCTGCTTCCTGCGTGGGACCACTGGTCATTATTATATAAGTCTTTCGGTCCTTATGCATCCTTTTCCAAAAAAAAAAAATTTCTCAAAACGTGACAAATATTATATTTACACTTCTTTTCAAAGGTGTCATAAAGAAGACCTTTTAGGGTACAAAAGGTTTTATATAATAAACACTTGTTGTCATATATCTTAATTTATTCACTCAGAAACAATTTTCTAAGAAATGTTTTTTTTTTTTATTTTCATTGAAATTCCTTTGGCTTAAAATGACATTTTGGTTGAAAATTGATAATAATTAGTTGTTGTAGATTTTGAGGATGTTTCAATTAGTAGGAGACTCAACTAATTTAGGTTTCTCAGGCTTAAAGACAAATTGAGATGAGATAGGAGAGAGAAAGGACCATGAGAACGAAGCTTTTAATATAAAATTTCAAAATTTATCAGAGAATAGGTCTAGTAATTTTTCTTCTTCACTCTATATTTTTTACTTTCTCTTACCTCTATATATATGTTAATCTATATAGAGAAAGTATTGGATTCATGTCAAAAATTCGATGTCGAGATTTTGATGGATCTTCACGTTTTGAGGTCCCCTGAATCCAAAAAAGTGGTTTTCGCGACATGGTCTGTCTGTGTGTCTGTGTGTGTGTCTGTGAACAAAATATCTCAAGAACGAAAAGAGCTAGGAGGTTAAAATTGTATATTTAAGTTAGGCACCCCCATGGGACGTGACACGAAGCTTTTGAACAAAATTGGCCAAAGAGTACTAGTACTTTACTGATGCACTTTTTCAGTTTTTTTTCAGCCATCGGATATAAAAATAGGATTTAAAAAACGAAGATTTGATTCATGATCTGGATTTAGATATAGATCCATTTTGAAAATTGGTTCGGATTACAAATCGTGATCTTTTCACTTGCCGGATTTCTAGATCGGATTGCAATCTTTTTTTAGCCAATTCTTTATAAATAACTTGGGTTAAAATCACCAATATAATGTTTACATAAAATACCCCTCTAGAGTATCTCTATCTGTAGCTTAATTTGTTAAAACGCACCAAAACAAATCTCCAGATAGTCCGAAAGGGGTATCTTTTAAAATTCGAATACATTATTTTTTGTGAAATACACAATATAAAGAAAGCTTGAATTCCCACAAAAATAGGACTGACTGGCCGCTCAGGAAACGGAGGAAGCCACCCTACATTCCAACAAGAAAAGAGTACAATAGCCAGGTTAGGACAAAGGCCTTGTCTTCAGGGGTGTAAAAGAAAATAATCCTGTTCCCCCCTTTTATCTGACCCTCATTTGGTCATCTTTCTGCACCCTTTTATTCGCAAAATATACTTTAAATAGAAAAAAGCATTATTATTAATTTTCATAAATTTTTTTTTATTTAATAAAATAATAGGTGTCTGGGAAAGGAAGGGAGCATGTCCAGGATGAGAGGGGCGCTTCCCCTTCGTCATGTGTTGTTAGAGGCGATCAGAAGATTTTGTTATAAATTTTATCTTAGTAAAAAACACTTAAAATTTTTTTATGTATTTGAGCCACCCTCTTTGTCTTCAAGCAACCGAAACACCTGTCGAACCAGAATGTAATTAAACTGCGGAAGAAGGCAATATTTGATTTAAGAGGGAAAAAAAATAATAATAAAACATCTTTTTTTCGGTTATTTATTTTTCACGGAGTCCTTAATCTTCAAGCCCTTAAATTAGAACAAACTCTGATAATTATTAATTCGGCTCTTAATGATGAAGGCGCATTCTTTCGTAGTTTAATTTAATTCTAGTAGTTTAACACGATTATTAATTAAGGGAGTAAAAACTAATTTATTTTAAAAATGTCAATTTTGATTTTATAAGTAAAAGGAAAAGGAAAGGCCATAAAAACAGAGGGAAATATTCAAATTTTCTTCGAACAAAAAATATTAAAAAATAAATTAACGATATTAAACTTTTTTTTTTTTTAATTTGTTTGGAACTTCTCGCCTGGCACAAGAGGCGAGACCTATACCTCTGGGATTAAACTTAAAATTTTTGCAACAAGTCGTTCTATTTATCTATGGAATTATGAAAACCTCAAATTTAAAGTAACTTTAGTTTTAGTGGTGAAAAATGCATCTTAAATCTTATCTAATTTGTTTTGTTATTTAAATTTAACCAAAATTGTTGAGTGGATTTTGAGAAAATCTAAAAAATAATAAAGTTCTATAGTATACTTAGGCGGATTTTTATGTATGTTTTTTTAAGTATTTTTTAGAAACCATTTAGAACCCTTCCATTTCCCATTTATTTAAATTGGTTAATTTTGCAAATTTCAAGTAAAATATAACCCTTAAAAATTAATTAAATTTAAGGATTGCGGTGTGGGTTTCAAGTGAAAAAAAAGTAATAACACAATTTGAATTTGTGTTATTACTTTTTTACCCTCGTGAAACTCACAAAAATACAACCTTAGTTAAAAATTAAATTTAAAGATTCCGGTGTGGGTTTTAGGTGAAATATTTTAACAGTGAAACCCCACATATAAATACAACCTCAAATAAGAGATATAGAAAAATCTGGTGTGACTGGTCGCACAGTGCAAGATGCCTTGGGTAAGAGAAAGCTGTGTTCTGTACTTGTCATACCAGATTTTTTGTGTCGACATATGTTTAGTTTTCTCCAATATATTAGAATTTAAGATGTAAGATTTATAAACATTATTAACATTTTTCCTATCTTTCCTATGAAGTGCAAGAGTAAAGAGTGCTTCAAACAATTTTGAGAGCAAAATGAGAATAAACGTTTTGAAGAGCATCTTAAAAAGAATTGATTTGTGAATTTTAATCAAAATCGTTATAGTGAAATTTGAAAAAATCGAAAAAACTTGAAAAACTAGTTTTAACCCTCAAAATTATAAAATCTTTATTTTCTTATTGTCCAGCAATATAGGTATGCAAGAAAGATAAACTCTAAAGATGTTTGTTTGCCTTCTTTAGAGATAAATAAATAAATAAATAAACGCTTCTCAAGTGAACTCGCCAACTGTTGAAAAGTATAATTTGCATTGAGTTGTGGTTTTTGGTGTTTGGTTATATAACTTATATAAGAACTGGCTGACGGGTTACGCAATTGTGCTACGCCTATTGTCCTAGGTCGTTTGTACGGTGGGTAGCCGGGCTATTGGCTCGCCAAATATTTTGCGCATCATGTAGTTGGATTTAATTAAAATTTGGTAACAGAAATGACACAATTTTTTTTTACTTTACAGTCGATGAATTTAAAAATAAATAAACTTTCTAAAGTCTATTTCAAGTTCATTTAATATATATATATATATATATATATATTTTTTTTTAAATAAATACTGATTGAAATATAAAATTTCTCTTTCCATTAAAAAGGAGATTGTTCTAACAAGTATAATGAGCGTTAATGTTTGTATAACCGGTATATAAATAAATGTTAGTACTTTAGTCTAAAAAAAAATAAAAATATGGGGATTGACTTCCCCGAGACTTTCTCGTATATTCTTTTGGAATTACGTCTGGGTGTGTGTGTGAACACGATTGCTTAAAAACCAAAGCAGCTAGATCGATGAAATTTGGTATATGCTCCTTACACTAAAATTGTAGATTTCTATCAACTTTTGGAGTAAATACGTCACTTGGAAGTAGTACTTTACTTAAAAAGTTTTTTCAAAAATTTTGAAATTTTCAATTTTTTTGTTATATTATGATAAAATACTCTATTTTAAAAAGTTTTTATTCTTTGACATTTTTTCGAAAACTGAATAGTTTTTGAAATAATCACAGAAGAAATAGAAAATATTCGTTAATTTTGATAAAAAATCAAAACAAAATCATACAGGTGTCATTAAAAAAAGGGTAAATATAAACAAATTCATTTATTTCACAGGGGGGTCAAACTCGGTTTGTTTACATTTTTTCCATTTCAAGAGAGTGACGTCATGGAGCTCCTCCTTTTGTAAAAAATCGTTCTAAACAATCAATTTATAAAAATGTAAACACGGCATATTATTAATAAAACAGTGTAAATACCAGATTCTCAATTAGTTTAGTCCGAAACTATACAATTTGCAAATAAAACAAAATGAATGTGAACTAGGTTATAAACAGTCAACAAAGCTGCCAAATAGAAAAGTATAAGCAAGGAGGAGCTTCATGACGTGGACCAATCAAAAACTGTGACCTGAAAATTGTTTGTTTACTAGTTTCTGGCCAACCTGTGTATTTAAAGACCTTGTTGTTTCACAAATTTATTTGTTTATATTTACCCTTTTTTTAATGACACCTGTATGATTTTGTTTTGATTTTTTATCAAAATTAACGAATATTTTCTATTTCTTCTGTGATTATTTCAAAAACTATTCAGTTTTCGAAAAAATGTCAAAGAATAAAAACTTTTTAAAATAGAGTATTTTATGATAATATAACAAAAAAATTGAAAATTTCAAAATTTTGGAAAAAACTTTTTAAGTAAAGTACTACTTCCAAGTGACGTATTTACTCCAAAAGTTGATAGAAATCTACAATTTTAGTGTAAGGAGCATATACCAAATTTCATCGATCTAGCTGCTTTGGTTTTTAAGCAATCGTGTTCACACACCCCCCCCCCCCCACACACACACAGACATAATGCCAAAAATGGTTTTTTTGGACTCAGGGAGGTCTAAAACGTGGAGAAACATCAAAATCTCGAAGTCGAATTTTTTTACGATTACATAACTTTCTCTATACGAGAAAGTAAAAATATTTAAAGGATATTTTTGAGAGTACAATAGATGGATGGGCTTTAATTTTGGATAAAGAGTTTTTGAGATTAGGGCTTTATACTAGAAATATTTAAAAAATTTGTATGTTTATTTGATAATGGGCCAGGGCCTTCGGGAATCGAACCCAGGATCTCCAACTTTTTCAGAGGACCCATTGCACCTAGACCCTTTTGCAAAGGTTAACACAACGATGACCCTGGAAAGGCTGGAGATTCTGGGTTAGATTCCCAGCGGCCCTAGGCCACCAAATAAACATACTCATAAATTTGTTAAATTCAATTTTGACACTGGCTGTACATGAGAATACCTTAAATCAAATTTTATCTCAATAATTAGTATTTTTATATTTTTAACATAATTGAAATACATAACAATACTTCCGATTCTTTTGGTGTTTAGAAATAAAAAAAAAGATGACCAGTTTATTTATGGACCGCTAATATACAATTAAAAATTTTTCCTTTTATGTTTATTTTGGTGAACTGGAATGTTTTTATTGATTAGTTGCAAAAAGGGGTGTTTAGAGCGTAGTTAGCAAATGGTGTTATTTAATGATCCGAATCCACTTTGCTACCTTTGAGATAATCATTTAGTGAAGGGATATGCGTAGCATCCGGTAGCAAATGAATATGAGCCAAAAAAGAAAAAAAAGCAAAGGGCTGCAGGCACTTGAGTTGCCCTATAGAGCCCCAGGGGCCGCCACAAAATTATCTAACGATCAGAGCAAAAGCGAGAGAGAAGAGAAGAGAGAAGGTTGTCGGCTGCCATGTTATCTGGACCCAATCGGAACCAAATCCAGAACTTAAGCTCCTTAATAAATCTCTCTTTCCTCTCCTCTCCTCGCACTTGATATAAACTCTGTTAATCGCCCGGAAAATGAAATGAAATGCTGTGAATTGATCTAGTGATTGGAAAAATCATTTGACATCGATCTTAATTAATTAATTAACCTTAAATGATCGGCAACCTGCGATCAGTAAGAAAATAATTGACTTTCCCGTTTACTCTAAAAAACCATTTTTGGAATTGTGTCTGTGTGCGTGTGTGTATACGATTACTTAAAAACACAAGCAGCTAGATCGATGAAAGTTTATATACTTTTCAAAAAACTTAACGAATTAAGTTTGTTGACAAATAATTTATCATAGCTCTTTACGAATTTTTAGACTTTTAGGTTATACAGGTTATACACTCTCGAATATGTTTATTAAAGATTTTGTGGTTTGTATTATTATTATTATTATTCAATTAAATATTTATTAATTCATATATCCGAAAAAATAAGGGTGTGCCGCCGGGAGTAGAACCACGGATCCTCCGATTGGTACTCAGAGTGCCCTAACCACTAGACCACAGCACGACATTCGGATATATGAAGTTCACTTATGAACTCATTTGGAAAGCAAATTTAGTCATCAGGAGAAATGGACCCATGAACGGTGCCACAAATTTATCCCTCGACCAGGTGCAATCCAGATGGAATAATTGAGGAGACCTCAATTTTAATTAATTAATAAATAAGAAATTATATATAATATTTAAGATATTATATATATCGCGTATATGAGCCGCGAAATTTATACAATTAAATATTTATTAATTCATATATCCGAAAAAATAAGGGTGTGCCGCCGGGAGTCGAACCACGGATCCTCCGATTGGTACTCAGAGTGCCCTAACCACTAGACCACAGCACGACATTCGGATATATGAAGTTCACTTATGAACTCACTTGGAAAGCAAATTTAGTCATCAGGAGAAATGGACCCATGAACGGTGCCACAAATTTATCCCTCGACCCTTATTTTTTCGGATATATGAATTAATAAATATTTAATTGTATAAATTTCGCGGCTCATATACGCGATATATATAATATCTTAAATATTATATATAATTTCTTATTTATTAATTATTATTATTATTATTATTATTATTATTATTATTATTATTATTATTATTATTATTATTATTATTATGGGAGTTTTTAATTGGACCGTTTATTTTGAAAGTGGTGTAAGTCCATTTTTTTTTTTTTTTTTAAATGAGATATCACATAATTTATGCTTAAATTAATGTAAATTTTCTATGTATGTAACTAGCTAGTGATAAATTTCTTAAAAAATTCCCATTTTTCGTACAATTGAAAATTGGTCGGTAAATAGATTTTTTAATAAACAGATATGTTAACCTTTCATTTTCTGGAAACAATAGAAAATGGACTTACACCAGACTTTCAAAATAAACGGTCCAATTATAGAGTACATTTTGTTATTAATTATTTATTAAAAATATAAATACTTTATCAGGTTTCGACTACTTATACTACAGTCGTTTTCAAGTACTTTTCCGACACAGTACTTGAAAACAATTGCAAAATACGTAG
Source organism: Euborellia annulipes (assembly GCA_023213315.1). Taxonomy (NCBI): domain Eukaryota; kingdom Metazoa; phylum Arthropoda; class Insecta; order Dermaptera; family Anisolabididae; genus Euborellia; species Euborellia annulipes. Next base: position 33,073 of record JAKCPI010027407.1, read on the forward strand.
TCGAAACGTTGTACAGTAGTATATTTTTAATAAATAATTAATAACAAAATGTCTATAATTAAAATCTCCCATAATAATTATATATATTATTATATTAAAATTGTAAATCTGTATCAACTTTTGAAGTAGTAGTCAACCTGAATTAGCACTTTAAATAAGAAGTTTACCGTATTCAATAATTTTGAAAATATAATTTTTTTTTTTTTTATAAATTACACTATTTTAAAAAGTTTTTATTCTTTGACGTTTTTTCGAAAACAGTTTTAGAGATAGCCTAATCAACTAAAAAAAAAAAAACGTTCCCGCTAATTTTGAAAAAAAAAAGAAAACAGATCCAACAAGTGTCAATAAAAAATGGAGAATAATTCGTTTATATTTACTTTTTTTTTTTTTTTTTGCCCTTTCGACATTTTTAAATACAATATACCGATTGGTACCGGGGGACATTCCACGAGCCGATTCCTCGGGGTCACCCATCCGAGGTTTCACTGCCCAAATTAGAGATAACAATCCCACCTCCTGCTTTACAAAATATCCTATTCTATCATAAAATTGTTTTTAATTTGGCCTTGAAGGAGTCATTCGTCTCTTGTTAAATATTTATTTATCTATCATATTTTATCTAATTTATGAATACTTAAAAAATAAATTTCAATAAAAAAATTAAAAAATCTGACTAAAACGTAACTACTTATTTATTTATTTTTACAACCGTTACTTTTAATTTAATTCTAAATCCCTTTTGAAACATCAATACAAGTCTTATTCACTAATAAAATTTTGTTTATGATGAGAGGGGGGATGAATCATGCAGCATGTATCTATCGAAAGAGAGGGAGGTCCCCCCGATTAGCATGTGTGCAAGCAGGCAGGCAACGAACGCAAGGGCCACTTGCCCTCGTCCTCGTCTGCCTCCCTTGGAGCCCTCTTTTGTTTGACTTCCCTTTGGTTGCCAACAACTCCTTAGCCTTCAGCTCTAGCCTCAAATCAACCCGAATAATCGATCCTGTGAAAACTCCCCAGCCCTTTGTCCTAATACTCCACACTCTCTCTCTCTCTCTTTCTCTTTGAATCATTTATACTCATACACCCTTATCTAAATATATATTAACTCTTTTATATTGTATCAATTTTTCATCATTTCCAGGTCGATTGGATTACATATAATTTCATTTTTAGAAATATTCGATTAAATTTTTTAAAATTTCATACAAATTTGTGTAGAACATCCGTTAAAAGAAGAAATTTGAAATGATTTTATAGAGAAAAGGTGGTCTTTAGAGAAAAAAAATTTATGTTAATCAAAAATACCTTAAGTTTTTAGCAACTAATGGCGTAGCTACAGGGAAGGGGGCAATTTGAGCGCAGGAATTATACAGCTCCAAAATAAGAAATAAAATATTTTCTTCTTTCCTCGCCTGATTATTCCCGCGGTCCGGGGTCGGCGGAGGGGGTGGGGGTTTTTACGACCGGGAAGGAATAGAATAGGCCGGCACGGTCTAACGCCTGTTGAAAATATAAAAGGAAAGAGACTGACATGCAAAGTACAGAAGTACTGTCAGTCCCAGCTAGGGCAGCTCGTGGTCGCCATCCACGTACCCACAAGATGTGGGCCCCTGAGCAAAAGAAAATATTTTAATTTCCTATGAAAAATATCAAAAATAAAAAAAAAAATAATTATTAAGTTACAAAAAAAATGTATATTTCTTCAAAAATCTTTTTTACTTAGCCCTAGAATAATCGGCACCCATGTTGCCTCCAACCACAACATAAAAGGTGAGATCTTTACCTCTGCGCTACGGCCCAGGGCCTTTGTTGGCGCATGAAAATTCGTATGGCAGTCGAAAGCAATTAAAGAAAAAAATATTTTTCTTTATTTAATACAATTGTCGACCTTTTGGCCGATTTTTTCGGCCTTCATCAGGATAAATGTTATGTTAAGATTAGAGAGGCTCTTGGCAATTCCTGACATACTGTTCGCTCTAACTCCTGACATACTATTATCTAGTGATATATAGTGAAATAATTTTAATAATCGAAAATCGATATCATAGTATGTCAGGAGATGGATTATATGTATCTATTCTTTTTACATTATCTATTATTAAAATTTAAAAAATTTAAAATAAAACCTTTGCCGAAATATGTTGAAAATATGCAAAAAGTTTTAAATATGCAACTTTATGCAATATTCATTAAATATGCAAAAATATGCAATATAAAATTTTAACAATAGTGCCAAGGGGGCATGATTCGGACGGAAAATTGGTTTTCCGGGACATACAGTGAGCCCCAAAATTAAGTCCCCACCTTAACTGTACCAGATTTTATTTTACCTTTTCGATCATTAAAATTATTTCACTATATACCATATACTTAAGGCTCTAGCTCACAGGAGGGGACTTAATTGTGGCGCTCACTGTACATGTTAGCAAATAGAATATACAATCGTTCCGGAGCCCGGAATTTAATTATTATACACCCATTTCTATTTGTTTGACAACTAATAGAGTTTTGGATACCAGATGGCTTAAATAGAAATGCCTGACCCCACAATAGATATATTCTCTACAACGGTTATCGTCTAAGTCTTATATGGCCTAAGTTGCCGAAAAGACTGTATGAATGTGTGTGTGAATGTGAGTGTGAATGAGAAAAAAGTGTGAATGTTTAAAAAAAAAAAAAAAAAAAAACTAATAGAGTAGTAAGCAAGTTTCAATCAAAATAAGTACTATAACTAGACTATTTTTTAAACCCTACCTAAAGTGGGCGTAGCGATTTTACTTGCCTCAGGGCTTAATATGCAGTTGCTACGCCAGTATTGGCGACTTTTTAAAAAAAAACAATTTCCTCCTTTTTTTTATTGTTTTTTTTTTCCTCCCCGAGAGTAAAAAGGTTATTTAAAACATTAAAACATTAAGTTTAAAATTTAGTATCGATTAGTTAAGTCATTTTAACGCTAGAATGGTAAAGGTATACACTAATCGACACTTTGACAGACAAAATCAGTTTTAACGGGATCTTAAAATCCCAACGCCATAAATTTTGTAAACTTAATATTATCTTTCCTTGGAGGCCATATGTATACTCGTGTTAAAAAAAAAAAGTATACAAACTGACAATTGCATTGTAATCGCAAGAGTTAAAAAAAAAAAAAATTGGCATAGAATTATTAAACAACAAACACCTTTTAATCATTTAATGGCTGTTGATTATGCTAAATGACAGAGAATAATTATTATCCACGAGTTTAATCTCTTAACATATATTATATTTTTTTATTATGAATTTTTTAGTGTTTTTCCCT
>JAKCPI010027408.1:0-10051 GCA_023213315.1 Euborellia annulipes
AAACAGTAGTTTTTAACAATAAACACGCGCAAACACTTTAGGTGCAATTTTATTTCCCCTCCCCACTTCCTTCTTTGTCGTTTATTATAACACTAACCCACAAGAGAAAGAAGCAGACTTTTTTACAAGTGGGTTTTAATATCATTTACCCCTTTTTAAATTCTCAAAATTTCATTTGATTTTTTTTGCAAGTTGTTGTGATCTCTTGGCTATATGGTATGAATATTATTGGAGAGTTGGTTTGCTCAGGCTGGTGTTGAGCTTGGGACTTTCTTGTATGTTCTTATGTCCTCCCTACAGTATAGTGCTTGACGAAGCACTGCAAACCATCATCGTTATGTAGAGAGGTAATGGCTGATGGTGTGTATGATGGGAAAGCTAATGGCGATGGAGCAGTTTTACCACACATCAAAGGGCTCTAGTGGCCCAGTGTGTGAAGTGATTCCGTAGTCATCGTGACATGCCATTAGGGAAGGCTAGTCTTCTTTTTTACACAAATAATAATAACTCAAATCACCATTTATACTCTCAATGATATATAGAAAAATAATAATTTTCAATTTTAGAAAGAACCATATTTTCTATTTGACCTCTTGAACTTTGATATTCAGTTTTTTGTTTTCATTTTTTGCTTTATTTAATCAAATTACCTTTGTTCTTATTTGTTAATGTATAAAAACATCGAAAGACGCCAAAAAAGAGCTCCTCTTATTACTTTGGAGTCACAAAAGCATGCTTTTTCACAAAATGCAATGGATATGCTCTATATTCTAATTATTACTATAGTAACAATGTAGTGCAGAACGCAAAACCAGGGCCCTTCAGGCCCGGTCACTCCGTTTTTTCTCAATAACTCTCAGAAAAAGCTTCTTATAAATTTCAAGTTTTTAGTATTCCTCCATTTATTCATTACAAATATATTTTTAAAGGGTTTTTCAAAAAAAAATTTTTTTTATGCCTTATTTTTTCTTCGAACCACTTTACAAACACAAAGTCACAAGGAGGGCCTCCCAGGCCCTTGGGGTTTCTGGGTATTTAAAACACTTTGAATGACAACCTATTATGTATTATGTATTAAAATATTTAAAATTGTCATGTTCTTTTTTAAATAATAAAATAAATATTGAAAAATTCTTTATTAATTTTGAAAAAATCAAGAAAACTGTCAGTTTCATCTTGACTTTCGGATCTCAAAGCTTCTCTATATTTTTGAGATTATATCTTCTGATAACATTCAAGAATGCTTTTACTTTCTCTTAACTATATATGTAATTATATAGAAAGTATTGTATTCATGTCAAAAATTCAATGTCGAGATTTTGATGGATATACACGTTTTGAGGTCCCCTGAGTTCAAAAAAGTTGTTTTTGCAACATGGTCTGTTTGTGAACAAAATATCTAAAGAATGAAAAGAGCTAGGAGATTTAAATGTTATCGAAGATAAAGACAGTATTCTTAAAAAAAAAATAAATAAAATAAAATACAGTATAGAGGATCAGATTACTGAAGAAAATAATGAAAATTCAAGCAATGAAAATATTGATCAAAAAAAAAAAAAAATATTTATATTCTTTTCGGAAATTTTCACCTGACTCATAATTTCTGTTTCAATACTCCATTTTTTATTGGAAAAGATACTTTAGAAAAGATAAAAAATGTATTCCAGCTGAATTTTTACCTATTAGAAAAAAAAAACACTTTTTCGATTTACTCTCAAATTTGCGCTTGTCTCTTATGTGCCTAAAAAAAGCAAGTCTATTTTACTCTTGTCGAGTATATATCATTCAGACAATATTGGTATTGTTTATGAACATGCCCAAAAACCAGAAATTATTATTTATTATAATCAATCGAAAGGAGCAGTAGATATTTTGGATAAAATGACAAACACTCATACGGTAGTATAGCCTAGCTGCAAAAGAAAAACAAATCATTGGCTGATGGCCGTTTTTGAAAACTTTATTACGGTATGTGCAATTGCATCAATGATCATTTATTTTAATTTAAAACACAAATCTCATGTTAATTTGCAAAAAAAACACCTCCGAAGAAAATTTTTTGTTGAATTGAGCGAGGAATTAATTTGCGATCACATAAAAATAAGATCGATACAAGGACTACAGAAATCAATTAGAAGGGTAATTGAGGAATGTACCCCCTCAATGTCAAAATAAAATTTTGATCTTAAAAAACCTACAAGAAGAAGATGTTATTTGTGTCCAACTAAAATAAACAGAAAACAAAAATAACAAGTCTGCTGTAAAAGAAATATTTGAAGTGGTCATTGTACTAAAAAAATTATATGTAAAAGATGTTTTTAAAATAAAAACCTTAAAATTATGAATAAAATATTGATTAGTTATATATTTTTATAAATTTTAAAATAAATTATAGAACAAAATTAATATAAATATTCAAAAATGTGTTGAAAAACCTATTAAACATATAGTGGGCCTGAGGGGCCCTCCTTGTGACTTTGCGTTTCCAAAAAAGCTTGTGCGTTCTAGGGTTAATATTCGAAGAATAAATAAAAGAGGGGAGCTGACAAAATTGACAGTTTTCAGAGGGGCGAAAAGAAATGAATGAATGCACCCTAAAAAATATTTATATTTCTAAAGGTACGTTCTGTAAGTGCACTTAACATTTAATAAAACCAGAAGATAAATCATAAACAAGTCATTTTTTATTGAGGGTCTCTAAGGTAAACTCAAAGGGAAGCGAAAGAGCGAGACAGAGTGGATTTGAATTATTTGATATTCAAAAACTTGTTTAATAAAAGAAAAAAGAAAAAATCATTATTGGATTCAGTGAAGTGAATATTTTTAAATTCAAGGTTGACATTCTCTAATCTTTCATCTTTTGACCGATTATGTTTATAATAAATCTAGAAGTTGATGGGTTTTGTTCAAAAGTTTATCTAAATCTTTTAGTGTCGATAAAATCACTGACGGGATTGCAGGATTAATTTAGAAAATGAATATAGATAACAAAGGTGTTGTCTATGAGGGGATAGTCCTCATTAATTTAGAAAATATACAATTTTTCGGATTTTAAAAATTAACATTATTGTATTTTTTCTTTTTGTCTCTATTTATGACTTTACAATAGTCATAAATAGTGTATTCAAAAGTCATATATGTATTATATTCTTCTATTTTTGATGAAATCTAATGGACCGTTATCAAGAGATATAAAAGATTTGATGTTAAAAGAGAAAAAATTAATTTTTTTTTATAAATAATTTTCTATTTTCGATTGTTTAGTGCCAAATACCATTAAAATTGATTTCGAATTTGTTTGCTTCTCTTCCTTGAAGGTCGATTATAGTAAAATTTTCAGACTCATTTCTTACGAAAAAAAGGAGAGGGGGAAAAAGGTCGAAAGTCATTTCGACAAGAAAAAAAAAATTCAGTTTCTAATATAATGTCTCCTGTAGGACTTTTTCGGTGGGTTGCCGTATTCTTATAACCCTAGGGGCTAAAAAAGGTCGGGGGCAAAGGGGGAGGTGGAGAATAGAAGAGGGTGGGGGATGCAACTATCCAATAAATCGCTTTTCAAGAAAGCATCGTTGCCAAACGACCCCAGAGGGTTTGAATCTAGGACACAAACCAGCCAAAAATCTTTAAGCAAATCGTCTTCTATTTATGCACCGATTACTTGATTATAAATAATAATAATAATAAAGTAGAAAATAAAACAAAACATATTGTTTGAAAGTTCCCCAATTTTGGGATGAAAAAAAAAATTGAGATTACATAACTTCCTTCAAATGTCATAGTGTGTTAGTGTATCTACAAAATTCTAATTATCTGTATCTAAGTTACGTTTACAATTTTTATCCATTAACATGGCCTGAAGAAGACTAAAGCAGTGAGCCGAAATGTGTTTTTAATTTAAGTAAAAAATATATTTTATCTAACTTTAGTTATTCTTATATTTATGATCTATTACTAAACCCAGGTTCTCTCATAAACTCAAATTTGTAAAAAATAAAAATTCAACTAAGGTGTTCTCAAAGTTTATATTTTTATAACGATTTAAAGAATAAAAACGTTATTTTAATTTTTTTTTTTTAGAACTTCAATAAAAATTTTTATTTTTCAGGAAATTTAACCATGACGACTGGTTTGCGCAAAATTATCAGCTTCGGTCACTATTTGTGACCATCATCAGCCCTAAAAATTAGAGATACATACTTTTAAAGAACTTAAGGCTTAACAAAATCAATCTGTTTCAAATTGTTTCATTGACTCTTTTACCATAAATTAAATAGAATACATTTTTATTTTAAAAAAGAAAATACATTTTTTATTTACATTTTTCATTTCACACATACTTTTTCCTTATCCTTTGTGTATATTTGTAGGATAAGAAAAAGTGTGTAGTCTATGTGTAAATGGAAAATGTAAATAAAATAAAAATGAATTTTATTTTTTTAAATAAAAAAATGTATTCTATTTAATTTATGGTAAAAGAGTCAATTTAACAATTTGAATGATAATTTAAGATCATCATGATTTTGTTATGTCTTATGTTATTTAAAAGTATATATCTTAATTTTTAGGCTTGATGATGTCACAAATAGTGACCGAAACTGAGAATATTGCACATACCAGTCGTCATGGTTAAATTTTCTGAAAAATAAAAAAATTGTATTTCAATTCATTCATTTCATTTGAATATAAGTACCTTATTAGAAGTAAACTTCAAAATTCATTTAGTAAGTTATTTGTAACTTATATTCTCAAAATTCAAAAACAACTTTATTGTTCTTATCCATTGATTCGCGATCAATACATGAGCTTTAAATGTTTTTTAAATTAAACAAAACAAAAAGGTTAATAATAATAAACTTAATCTATTTTATTCTATTCATCATCATTATTTCTCTTTATTCTCAATACATAAAATATTTATGAAGATCTAAGAATAAATAATTTCAAACTTTAAGTGTTTCTTACTAACTCAACTTCTCCCTTTTACTTGATTCCAGTCTTATGGGAAATATGGATATTAATATTTATAAACTTTAATTCAACAAGAACCAACTGAATTTGTTTATCTATATTAAGATAATAGTTTTAGAACAAAAGTGAAACGAAATTTCATTAATTATTCCAAATTCAACGTGAATTGAAATAGTTTTGCATAAAAAGAAAACAAAAATGGTGCATTTCTGTATTAAATTATGATCTTCATAAATAGTCATAATTTAAGATTTTTCAAAATTATAGTTACATAGATATATGACGTTAGAAGTGTATTCTTAAAGATATTTCTTTTTTCTTTTCTTCTTTGGTTAATTTTTTACCAATGAAATACCCTTTTGTTCAAAAAAGGAAAAAAATCCATTCAAGATTACGTCATTGTATGATATTAATGAACATTTAATTACTCTCTTTTTTTAAGTCAATTTTAGAGAGATCATTTACATTTTTTATAAAAGAAAATTTCTTTAGGTCACCCATTTAAATTTCAAAAGCACTTGAACTTGCTTAGTATCAATTTCTTTTTCACCACAAGCACTTTTTTAATGACTCAATGGACGTTTTGGTGTTTGTCGATTGTTGACTGAGGCAGCTTAAAAAGAACAACATTAGCTCGGAAAGTTCAAAGTCGTCAGACATAAATACAACACGTGTTAACTAATTGAAAAATTAAATGTGAGATTTATATTTTTTTGCAGGTAGGTCTAACGTCATCTGGTCTAATGAAATTAAACCTAAGATCTCCAGCATCGGATTGAGGCTTTTGAATTTTCCGTAGGAATATTGTAACTGAAATGTCATAACAGGACATATTCTTTTTTTAAACACATTTTCGTTTTTGTAGTTTTTTTTTTTTTTTTTTGCTAGCTTGCTCAAATCTTTATAAAAAAAAGAGAACTTTAATTAAACTTTAGTTGGTTTCTAATAATAAGCAATTTTAAATATACTTATATTCTAATAAAATATGCAGGCGACCTCTACTTTTAGTCAAACGAAATAACAAAGTCTTGAATAAATTATTGGAATAATTTGAAATATATATATATATATATATAAGCCTATACTTTTTTTAACAAGTTTTATAATAAACCGATAAATCGATATTCGATAAAAGGTCATCATAACTCCTCTTTATTACACATCTAAATTTGAAGAGAAAATTATGGATGATGAGTTTAGATGTATTGATATAAATTACACTAGGTGACAAAAATGAACTTTTTTTTCTTTCACATGAATAAGGATATGAATTTCTAGAAGTATTTTTCATGCCGAATTCAAATATCAATTCAATTTTGCCCCATCAGGCACAGGTTTAGAGATATAGAGAAAAATAGATTATAATAGAAAATATGCTCTAAAACGGCTCTTATTTAGAATGTTCAAATTATTTTTAAAGCAACACCACGTGAAAATATACTGATATTTATAAAACTATAAATTTTAAGTTTCATCCCAATCGGAGGTCATTTAGACGTGCCGCAAACGGCTTAAAGTTTAGAAAAATTGAAATTTTTAAGATTTTTTTTGCTTTGGTCACCCCTAATACAATTTTAGATATCCCTGAATGCAAAAACATATTTTCGATATTCTATAGTTCTTTGGCATTCTAAAAATCATTCATTCGAAAAATCTGTTAATTATTAACGAAATTATAAACAAAAACGTCATCAGAGAAAAAACACCAGTACACTCAAAAAATGAACTTTTTCTTTTACAAGCATATAGAAAGATATGAGATTCTAGAAGATTCATTCACCATTCTGCATTTAATGGATAAGAGTAAACTTAAACAGAAACAAGTGGATAAATATGTGTACAGTTACATAAGTGGCAAAATATACAAATTGTATTTTGAAAAAAGATACTTATCAATTACACTATTAAAAAAAATAATCATTATCATTATTTTTATCAGAAGTGGAGGAGATTAAAAAAAAGAAGGAATGAAATGAAAATGTCTTCTCACCCACACATCATTTTCACCCTTGTGTGAAATAACAGGACGAGAAGCCGAAATTTTTCATGATCATTAAATAACCATTAAAATTCATATCGTGTCACACATTAAATATTATTTTTATTAGTTTTTTATTTAATTAAATTCTTCACGCTAGTTTGCTAATACATTCCCTTTTTTAGGAATAATATGGGTCATTCACATTCGTTCATTGTTAACAACAAAAATTTTTTGTTAATTTGTATTTACAAAACAAAATATTTTTTTTTTTTACTTGATTTTTAGGTGAAAATAGTCACTTACTTTTTTTAATTTAACAAAAAGTGTATGTTTAATTCTAGATGGGCCAAGCACCCCCCAAGGAATCGAACCCAGGATCTCCAACCTTTCCGGGCCTTCGGTCCCTCAACCTACAAAACTACACAAACAAAGCTAATTTCTCTATACAGTGTATACAAATTGATCGTGAATTTTTTCTTTTTTACTTTAATTCGGGATTATTTAGAATTATTAAAAATGAAAAATTTTGAAATATTTTTTATTAATTTTGAAATAAAACATTTAAATATTTTGTAAAATAAAATTTCATTATTTATTTGAAGTATATTTATTTATAAAACAAGACTTAATACGTGGGATATGAAAATAGCAACCATATCTACGACTAAGTGTTTTGGTTGCCTAAATACAAGGCAATACTATATTCTTCACAAAGAGTGTTAATATGGTTTTAATTTTAGTGTTAAAATTTTAAATATGTAAAATTTTTGTAAATAGTGAATCATTAAGAAGACGTTTTTAATAAATAAATAATTTTCAAGAACTGTTACTTGTTAAATCAAAAATTTATATTCAGTAATATTGACGCAAGAATATAAGAGTAATTTTATAATAACACGAGCCCTTTCTTATTTACCCTTTTCCTTTCTATCAATTATTTAAAGTTTCGACATATTAATTCAATCTATCATATTATTCATATTCACATTAGAAGCCAAGGATATTATATTCTATTATTAATTGGTTTTAGACGTTTTGATCGTGATTGTGGTCCCTTGTGTATATATATATATATGTGTGTGTGTGTGTGTGTGTGTGTGTGTGTGTGCGCGCAAAGGGGTGAGTTTTCTCTCTCTCTAATAAGGCTTTTCCACCAAATAAGGGGAAAAGCTAAAAGGGTTTGTTAGATGGATGGATTTAACAATTTTTTTATAAAATATCGTACAAAAAATATACCACGCCACCTTGCTGTAAGTATTGTTTATTTTGGCACTATTTGAATAACTAAGAATATAAATAAATTATATTCTGAAGTATAATATAATAAGCAATGCAAATACAATATTAACGTAAATTAAAAGTAATATCAATACAAAATAATACAATATAAAAGCAAAACGAAATCAAAATTAAATACAATCTTCTTCTTCTTTCTTCGCTTTAATTCCGCGGTGCGTGGTCGGCGGTCATGGGTTTTTGAGACAGGGAAGACTGACATGCAAAGAACAAAAGTACTGCCAGTGCTAGCTAGCTAGGGCAGCTTGTTGTTGCCATCCACGTACCCACAAGATGTAGATCCCTGAGTTAAAATCAAAATTAAATACAATATAAAAGCAAAACGAAAACAAAATTAATACAATATAAAATAAAAAACGAAAACAAAATTATTACAATATAAAATCAAAACGAATGCAAAAAATAATACAATATAAAATCAAAAAAGAAAACAAAATTAATACAATACAATATAAAATCAAAAACGAAAACAAAATTAATACAAAATAAAATCAAAAACGAATGCAAAATTAATACAATATAAAATCAAAAGGAATGCAAAATTAATACAATATAAAAGCAAAACGAAATCAAAATTAATTCAATATTAAGACAAAACTAGACCAATGAATATAGAAATGTCTAAAATTACATCTGGGAAATGTAGATGAATTTCAGGAATGGCTTATTTGCAGGCCTTTAAAAAAGTTCCGAAGAGTCTTAAAATCTAAGTTGGATCACCTGGAGTAATTTCCTTCTCTCGGGGGCATTGGAAAAAACCATTTTAATAAGATTGTATAGGGATGTTCAGTCAATAATCATCTTATATCAATGACATCTTATTTTCAGGTCAATTAATCTTGAAAGGTTATTTATAACTCTGTTATTTTTTTTTTTAAGTTATTTATATAGCTCGAATTTTTTCGTTATTTCATATATATTATTAACCTACTAAACTTTTTTTAATAACCTGTCAAAAATATTGACAACCTTTTTGCAGTTTATTATTATTAATGTATATTTAGAAAATCAATTAATTTAATAATGTTTATTTAAAAAAAAAAAATTCAAAACTACATATTTGTAATTCTCTAAATAGTGCCAAAATTTACAATAAGGGTTTTCAGCTCAATGATTTCAAATATGACACACTTAATAATTTGATGAATTTTTTGTATCAAAAAAATATTTTTCTATCTGCGTATATTATAGTAAAGCAAGGATAGTACGTTCATATATTTTACTTAAAAAAAAAAAACAGCATTTGCAACGTTGCATTTCTCCCACGGGGATATACTAAGTGCGGTCTTATTGGTTTTGAATATGGGGAAGGGATGCTGGAGGCTAAAGCCCTGGAGCAAGCCAAGCCTTCTAAACATACCTCCCCCCCCTCCTTCCTTTCCATTTGCATCTGAATATAGTATGTATATTAACATACACAACACACACACATTCAGTTTGTCCATCTCATATACGATGCAAACATAGAACAAGATAATATTTAAACAAGCAGAGATATTATCAAAATTGTCTAATATTAGATATTTCAATACTATAAATATGTTTTTGTTAAATTACTTCAACATTTTTTTTATAAATTTTCTTTTAACAAAAAGATTTTAACAATAGTGTGTAAAATTGGGTGAGAAATTATAAAATAACTTAATTATAATCTTGAAAGTCTATTCTATTGTAATGAACGCAAGCATGAAAATTACCGCTCTGTACAATTTTCAATTTACATAAATGTCAACAAAATTTAACAAATGAAAATTTTCCATCTCTCTCATTTATAAGGTCAAATCATATATACAGTATAATCATCTA
>JAKCPI010027409.1:0-12415 GCA_023213315.1 Euborellia annulipes
AGAATATAAAAAAAGGTTTAATAGAAAGTAATAATAATTAAAAAGAAACATTGCTTGAATACAATTTTTATTTATATAAATATATATATATATCAATAATAATATTATTTATAAATCATGGAAATTATTTTTTAATTTTGCCAAAATGTTGAATTCTAAAGTCATTACTATTTATAAATGTAGCCATGATATTTTGGATATCTATTTCATCTACGATTTCTGGATATGTATTTATTATGCATACATGATTTAATCGTTCTTGCGTCATTGTTGAGCGAAGGTATGTTTTTATTCTTCTTAACATAGAAAATGAGCGCTCAGCGGTTGCTGATGTGGCCGGGATCACTAAAAGTAGTTTTAGAATATTTCTCAGGTTAGGGAAATAATTTTTTTGATTCTTGATTAAGATTTTTGTATTTTATTACAAAATCATTCAAGCATTTAGCTTGAGGAATTAATTCCCTAAAGAAATCAAATTCTCTTTTGACCTTTTTCTTCTACAAACTCATATTCTTTTAAAATATCTATAACAGATTGGTCCCAAAAACGGGTTTCTAAAATAACAATTTTTTCGATTTGTAGATATTTTAAAAACCCCGGTTGGGAGAATCTTAATTCAATCTCGTTGATTATCCCATCAATAACTTCATAGAAAGTTTTTCTAAAATATTCTTCTATTGACGTGAACTTGTGTTCAGACTCGTTAGGTTTATATAGAAATTTTTTAGGAATCTCTCGCTTTCTCGGTAACGAGGGCTCCTCAAGATTCATTTCTTTTATTTTTTTCTTTACATCCTTCCACATTTCATTAAAAAATTGTTCTGAGCGTTTTTTTTTTAAAGATTCTAAAACTAACTCAACAGCTTCCTTTGCCCCAGCTACAGTTTGCGTTTCACTTTGAAGAACATTGCTCAATTGATCAGTTAAAGAAAACATTAGATAACTAAGTCTACGGTAATTCCAAAGTATATAGAACCCTTTGATAATTGATCATAAAGTCCCCTGGCTTTGGACCCTATATCATCATTACAAGATGCTAATGAAAATAGAAAGTCCAAAACAGCAGGGTAAGTATTGATAACCCCTGACAATGAAGTATGTCTGATGGTCCAACGGGTTGGGCATAATGGCCGAGGGCCAGTTTCTCTATTCCATGAGCCTTAGCAATCTCATGAAAATTATGTGATCGTTTTGGTGATTCTTTGACAATAACTCCTATGTCGTTTACCCATTGAAGGCAATCACGTATTAAAGGAATTCTTTTTGAAGAATCCTGCACAGCCAAATTTAGAGAATGAGCTGAACAATGAATAAATAAAGCCATTGGTTGATCTGCCAACACTCTTGATTTGACACCGTTTTTTTATTCCGGTCATATTTGATCCTCCGTCATAGCATTGTCCTCGCAAGAGATCCATACTTAAATCAAAACGAATAAGCATGTCTTTTATAATATTATACAATGATTCCCCAGTCATAGAGTGAGTGTCATAGAGACCAAGAAAAAACTCATCAATTTCAAGAGTATCTTCATCTACAGATCTGATCGATATAGAAACTTGTTCTTTTCCCTGTACATCATTGGTTTCATCAACAATGAGAGAATATTCTCCTCTTTTTACTTTCTCTTACCTATGTATATATGTAATATATATATAGAGAGAAAGTATTGGATTCATGTCAAAAATTCGATGTCGAGATTTTGATGGATCTTCACGTTTTGAGGTCCCCTGAATCCAAAAAAGTGGTTTTCGCGACATGGTCTGTCTGTGGGTGGGTGGGTGGGTGGGTGGGTGGGTGGGTGGGTGGGGGGGGGGGTGTGTGGGTGTGTGTTAAATTTTAAGGATGAAGGAATTGAGCTACGAGGCTGAAATTTTATATTTAAGTTAAACACCCCCCGGGACCGGAAAAAATAAGCTTTTAATCAAAATCGGCCAAAGAGTACTAGTACTTTACTGATGTACTTTTTCAGTTTTTTTCGATTTTCTCAAAATTTGCTCCAACGATTTTGATTAAAATTCAAAAATCAATTATTTTTTAGATGCTCTTTCAAATGTATATTCTCGTTTTGCCCTTGAAATCTTCTGAAGCCCACTTTACTCTTGTGCTTCATAGGAAAGATAGGAGAAATGGTTGCCATGGTAACAAAATATAAATATTTTCCCATACTTATAAATTTTACATCTGAATTCAAATATTCCGTACTGTCGGGAACTAAATACATGTCGACACAAAAAATCTGGTGTGACAAGCACAGTGCACAACTTTCGATTACCGAAGGTAAGAGAAAGTTGTGTGCTGTGCGCCAGTCACACCAGATTTTTTTATTATTTTAATAATTTTACGCAAAATATCATGGGAAATAATTCTCAATATTTCATTCTGAATATCTGAAGAATTATATGATTTTTTGTGTTTTAAAAATAATTTTAATTCTGGAATGTCATTTTCCCTGAGACGTAATAATTGAATGAAATTTCCTTCATTAATATCATGTGCTCTAAATGCAATTCCCTGACGAGCTAAATATAATGCTGAGGTTATTATTGTTTTTAGAGCGATTTGATTTTGTATTTGAACAGATAATGTTTGTTCAGATAATAAGGAAATAATTGGAGTATTTTTCTTCAGTGCTTCTAATTTTATAAATGATTCTTGTGAAAAGCAGATTTTTCGTGACTTTTTAATTTTATGATAATTTTTTTCCAGTTTTTATACCCATCAATCACTAAGTTTGTTTCATGATTTTTTTCACATTTTACTAATTTTTTTCCTAGCGCTTGGACACATATGAAACAAAAAATACTTTTAGTCATTGAGTCAAAATGAAGCCAAGGGTATGTTGTGAACCACTCATTCTGAAAATTATGATTACGTCCAGATTGGGTCCATGGAGGAATATCCAAAGGTTGATACGGTTCGTTTAAAGAGCATATCTTTTCGTGTGTGTTTTTAGTAAAAGCAAAAGAAACACTCTTTACAGGAGCAGATGGATCATCGGCGATGTTTTCTGTTAAATAAATGAATAAATTATTTAATTGAATTTCCGATCTCTGAGCAAGGCAACAAAACAATAAACAAGCATAATGACTCATTTTTTGAAATTATTATATTAATACCTATGGTGTTTGTGGAAGAAATGTTACTGCTGGTACTAGGGCGATGCTCATGGTGCAAAGGACTACCCGTGCTAATGCTTCCTTTTTCTAAAGAGCCTACGAAAGAACCAGATATAATAAGAAATTTTCATTTTTTTATTAAATTTTTAGCGTACGTATATTTTTGGCGAAGAAAAATAAGTTTTTAAGAGTAGGCCTACGGCCATTCTTACCTGTTTCTTTTTTAAAATAATCATCAATAAATCGACGTTTCATTTTTTTCTTCTTATAACTGTTAATCAACTACACTAAATAGTCTGTAGTCCTTTATATTTAACTTTTACAAATATATAGTTTAACAATATGCAAATTATTTAATCAAAATTTTTTTTAGGCTATATAGTAGATTTGTTATTTACTATTTGAAGGAAATAAATATTTTTAATTTTCTTTATTTTAATTTTTTTTTTTCCAAGGCATAAAGTCTCAAGTTTTCATGTTATCTAAATTTTATTATTTTAATTCCATATAAAATGTATTTAGAATTTAGAAATACAATAGGTCCATATAAAATAAAAAAATTTCTTACTTTTTTAATTTTTTTTTAATTTAAATAAAAAAAATTTTAAAATATATCATTTTTAAAACTAAATGAAATAAAAGAAGAAATTTTGCCCCCCCCTGCCCCCCCTGTAGGATGCCAGGGGGGGCAATGTACCCGTGCCCCCCCCCCCAGTTCCGGCGCCTATGCCCCTGGCGAACTTGCAGAATATCGGCATTGCATCCTGCTTATCTATTTGTTTGTGGAAGGTTGATAAATAGACTCAACCGTCTCCATCCTTTGAATTTGGTGACTCTATTCATCGAGAAGAGATCTTCAATCCACGTGGACCCTCGGCCTTGCTGTCTCCCGTCGTCCGATGAGTAGAACCAATTTTCTATATTTCATTTCACCTCTCTTTGGTTTTCTCTTTATTTAATTAACCTTATTAAAAATTGATAAATAACTCTTGAACTTTAGAAAAGAAATTAAATAAAAATATATTTTTTTCTCTGTATAATACTTAATACTTAATACGCATTATAAGCGTATTTATAACCACTTTTGCTTTGTTAACTAAACACCTAGCTTAATTAAAAACCTATTTAATTGTTATTTGTTATTATATATATATTTTTTTTTGTTTTATAATAAATTTAAATTTTATGTGTTGAAGACTTTTTTCTGCCTTTTTTTTTTTTTTTTTTAAAAAACATTCACACTTTTTTCTCATTCACACTCACATTCACACTGTCTTTTCGGCAGCTCAGGCCATATAAGACATTTACGATAACCGTTATTTATGAATTTATATATATTAGGGTCCAGGCATTTTTATTTAAGCCATCTGGTATCCAGTTTTTTCTGCCTTAACAACCGGGAATAATTATTAATTGTTAAAATAATAAAATAAATCGATTGTTATTTCTAATTGTTGCTTTTTTTATTGATGTTTCCTAGAGAAGCCAGTTTTCTCGTTACAAATTATATATACATAGGTAAGAGAAAGTAAAAATGACGTGGGCCCACCGAAGGCGAGTGATGGGGCTGGTTTATTATATTTGTTAGAATATAAACACAAGAGTGTTAAATAAAAAGAACACGTGATGAATAAAAATCATCATCTCCACTAGGAATTTTAATTAATCGGATAAATAGGCGGGAATAGATTTTAGTGATGTGTGATGTTATTCAATACAAAACATGACTGATCAATACATGCACAAGATACGAGATTCAATTTATTATTATTATTATTATATTTAGTCGAGAGAGAGAGAGGGGTGGTTTTCGCACACTCTCTCTCTTGTAGAGTGTGTGAGGGCGGGGGCGGGGGATAAATAAAAAAACGGTGAATGTTTTTGGCACTCGGCCCGAAATTGTTTTCGAACCGTTGGCATTTCTCAATAATCAATAGAATAGGAAGGCAATCTCGCTCGCTCACTCTGCAATTCCATCTAAACATAATTTCCCTTTCAGATGTGTTATAATAAAAGGCTTGATACGACATAAATGGCCCATTTGTTTTCAAGGTACAAACAAATGCTTTATCTAACATTGTATTTTATTTCGATTGATTGAGAATTTAATACTCGATATATGCAATGAACATAAATGATAATTTGTTTGAACTATCTTCAGGGCTAGTGAAAAGTATTTTTTTGAAAATAATTACTAAAATCTATTTTAAGAGAGCTGTGTTGCCCACATTCGGCGGATTTCTCGTCTACTCAGGGGGGTATCGCCCCTCCCCCCTCAGACTTTAAAATTTAACACCAACAAAAAGTTTAAAAAGTATGCTATTCTATAAACAATTTAATTTTTAGCATCAGGTGTTATAGTCTGAGAGCTGGCGACAAAAAAAGGGCAAGAGTTTCCTAAAGGGTAATATTTTCTGAATAGGTTGCATTTTAGTGATGGAAAGGTACTCTAGAGTCAGCACTTCCAGTACCGGGGCCTTTAGCGGGAATAAGCCAGTAAATTTGCCGGAAAATGGTTTTTCGGAAATATCTCGAAAACTATGCGGTTTTCCGCAAAAATTCATCTATACAAAAATAATCGAAATTAAATTAGCATAATCACGATAAAGTGAACGGTTCGGGAGATTTAGAGGGGTCAAATTTGTAATTAATGTGAAAGGAAACACTGATATAGAGAAATATTTATATGTTCTGGAAGGTTTCCGCGACCGGATGTATGCAAAGATAAGTTTTCTCGGGTTAAGTCGCGTGGGGTGCTGAGATTTTCTCAGCTCAGTTGCTCACGGCCTGGGGAGTAGGCAGGTTGAGACCCCGGGAACCAAGAGCTAACACCCCGACTTGGGCGTAGGCAGATTGAGGCCCCAAAGTCAACCCAAACCAAACACAAACCCGATTACACAGAACCAACCACTGTCCATTCCTCAGAGACAAACCCAGACCTCTGAGGCATCCACCAATACACCGACTTGGGGAGTAGGCAGATTGAGGCCCCAAAGTCAACCCAAACCAAACACAAACCCGATTACACAGAACCAACCACTGTTCATTCTTCAGAGACAAACCCAGACCTCTGAGGCATCCACCAATACACCGACTTGGGGAGTAGGCAGATTGAGGCCCCAAAGTCAACCCAAACCAAACACAAACCCGATTACACAGAACCAACCACTGTCCATTCCTCAGAGACAAACCCAGACCTCTGAGGCATCCACCAATACACCGACTTGGGGAGTAGGCAGATTGAGGCCCCATAGTCAACCCAAACCAAACACAATTACACACAACAAACCTTCCTCCAGCTCTCAGAGACCAATCCACGCCTCTGAGTCATCCACCAAATTGACCTGGAGACCAGGTAGACTGCGACCCCGTAAACAGCCCCCTCCACCATTACATCCTAACTTCCTTCTCTCTTGAAAATGGCTCCAAAAAGAGAGCCGAAACGTCGAGAAAATCTCAGCACCCCACGCGACTTAACCCGAGAAAACTTATCTTTGCAAATATTTATATCTTCTTACGATGAAAACCATTGTTAAAATCGCAAATTTTTCCCCTCTATATCTCCCGAACCATTCACTTTAGCGTGATTATGTACTAGACCATTTTTGTTTTTAATTTAATTTCAATTATTTTTGTATAGATGAATGTTTGCGGAAAACCGCATAGTTTTCGAGATATTTGCGAAAAACCATCTTCCCGCAACTTTACAGGCTTATTCCCGCTAAACGCCCCGGTACTGCAAGTGCTGACTTTCCATCACTAAAATGCAACCTATTCTGAAAAAAATCTGGTGTGACTGGCGCACAGCACACAACTTTCTCTTACCCTTCGGTAAGAGAAAGTTGCGCACCGTGCTGGTCACACCAGATTTTTTGTGTCGAGATATATTTAGTTTCCGATAGCACCTTAGTTTCAAACTTGCATTTTAAATGTTGACTGCTTCAAATAAACTATGGTTATTTTTCAAAATTTTAATCTCATATTTGGACATTTTATACACAATATAGAATCGTAAATAAATACAAAATTTCATAAGAATTGGAAAAAAAATTTTAAATGCGTAAAAAAGTTCCAAAGGGGGACCCCTTTTGAATCGAAATTAACATACAAATCCCTATAGGAAATTAACATTGGTCAAATGCGAAGATTAGGTGGAAAGTTTAAAACGCGTAGAAAGAGAGAAGATAATTTTGTGAGAGAGAGAGAGACATATATGTTTTCTTTGAAACAATTACAGGCAGAAATAAAATAAAAAAAATCTGGTGTGACTGGCGCACAGCACACAACTTTCTCTTACCTTCGGTAATCGAAAGTTGTGCACTGTGCTTGTCACACCAGATTTTTTGTGTCGACATGTATTTAGTTCCCGGCAGTAGGGAATATTTGAATTCAGATGTAAAATTTATAAGTATGGGAAAAGATTTAAATTCCGTTACCATGGCAACCATTTCTCCTTCTTTCCTATGAAGCACAAGAGTAAAGTGTGCTTCAAACAATTTTGAGGGCAAAACGAGAATATACATTTGAAAGAGCATCTAAAAAATAATTGATTTTTGAATTTTAATCAAAATCGTTAGAGCTAATTTTGAGAAAATCGAAAAAAACTGAAAAAGTACATCAGTAAAGTACTAGTACTCTTTGGCCGATTTTGATTAAAAGCTTATTTTTCCGGTCCCGGGGGGTGTTCAACTTAAATATAAAATTTCAGCCTCGTAGCTCAATTCCTTCATGCTTAAAATTGACACACACACACACACACCCACCCACAGACAGACCATGTCGCGAAAACCACTTTTTGGATTCAGGGGACCTCAAAACGTGAAGATCCATCAAAATCTCGACATCGAATTTTTGACATGAAACCAATACTTTCTCTCTATATATATTAATATATATATATAGAGGTAAGAGAAAGTAATATTAGCCTTCCCTATTTAATGTAATAAAAAAGGTGGCTCTTTTGATGTCCTTTTTGGATAGGATAATTCCAAGGCTGTTATCATAAAAGAGAAAGAGGCTGGACCACGGATTCTGTCTGCTCGCTGCTCAGCGAAATCAATAGCAGCGAGATAAACTTACAGCCTCCATTTCAAACGGACAAATGCGATTCGGGGAGGGAAATTTTTATTTATAGCCCTCGCCTTCGATTGGATTAGATTTAAATTATTAGTAACAAATTTTGATAAAAAAAAAAGAAAAAAAAACGTGACGAAGATTTCAAAAGGGTATTTGAAATATAAACTGCGATTTGGACATAAATAAAAGAGCGTCTCTCGAGAGGAGTGATTTTCTAATATATCACTGCGAAGAACTCGAAGAGAATGCGTCATGAGAAGCTGAATTTATGAAATGTCCCTGAATTCAAAAATTTGCCAAGAGATGTCAGAATGGTAGCTAATAATATTTAATGCATTTTCATTGATCTTTTAACAATAAATACTTTATAAATGTTATTATATATTATGTATCTTTTATAAAAGCATAAAAATATATAAATATAGGCTAATACTATATCGTATGTTAGACTAGCCTGCCATCTATTGCAAGAATGCTGAAATAATTTGACAGTTGAATTTTAAATAAATCATCTAAGCTTATTTTAAAAATTTCTTAATTAATATGTGATTAATAATAACAATAAATTCATTTTTAAATTTAAAAAAAATTAAAGATTATTGGGACATCTTGTTTTTTTGTATTTGCTTGATAACAAAAAAATTAATTAAGATAATTTTTTAATAAGTCATTAAACAAATTATCGCCCAATAATCTCTTATGAATTTAATTCATTTAAAAAAAACCGAATTGAAAAATTCCTTATAATAGTCTAGTCTTTTTTTAAAGTACGTTTAGTCGCTCCTGAACCCTCTTAAAAAAAAGTTTTTTGCGACTTTTTATTAAAAAAAAAAAAAAGTTTATCAAATGATAAGAGGGAGGAGGGTTCCCGGTGACAGCACTGGGTGACTTGTATATGAGTTATGGTGGCTGTCCCGGCGAGTGAGAAGTCAGAAGAGATGTTTACTCAACAGCATCAAGAAGAGAGAATATATCGAAAGATAACAAGTTTATGGACAATCTTTCTCTCCTTGTCTTTTTCATCATCCATTCTCTATTTGTCTTCTTTAAAAAATAGACCAAAAAAAAAAAAATCAATTACAGTGGAATTATTATTTCCCCACGAACAGTAAATGTTAGTTACACCATTTTGTTTAATAAATAATATTATCTCTGAAGTGAATGTTTGAATGTGACGCATGTGAGTGCTTAGTAGATAGATATTCATTCTATTTTCAGTTGCTTTAGGGAATTAGTCTTTGGGTAAATCCCCCCACCCCCCACCCCCACACTCTATCTATTGTTAGCCAAAGAGAAAAGATCTCTTTAATTATTCGTAATCTAGCAGCAACTTGCTACTTTACTTAAACTTTGAATTTGAATCGTAGATACTAATTTTAGATGATAATCAGGACTATTCTCTAAAAACAGACGTTAAAATTTAACGGGTGTTAAAAAGTATGCTATTCTCTAAAATTTTTTTTTCATTTTTAATTAAATTAATTAATTTTAGTTTTTTTTTTTTTTTTTATTAAAAAACATTCACACTTTTTTCTCATTCACACTCACACTCACACACACATTCACACAGTCTTTTCGGCAACTGAGGCCATTTAAGACTTTTAGACGATAACCGTTGTAAGTAATATATATATTGTGGGTTCAGGCATTTCTATTTAAGCCATCTGGTATCCAAATGGCTTAAATAAAATCTTCGGACTGCCTGGGTCCGAACCCGCGTCGTTTGGTATAGGAGGTAGGCACGCTACATACTACGCCAAACTCGGGGGCAATTAATTTTAGTTAATTTTTAGCATCAGGTGTTATAGTCGGAGAGCTAGATGGGCAAGAGTTTTCTTTTATTCTGTAAATATTTAAAAGTCTGTTAGTAAACATCGCATTGGGCTTTAAAATTATAGGCTGTTGCTAAAGCAACTTTAAAGGAACCGTTAACTATTCCCTACTGTTAAGATATATAGATAGATGCAAAACGATTGGGCCACCGAAAATGACAGCTTTCTATGTAGTTGGCCATTTGACCGCAAGGGCGCATTGTCGAATTGTATAATTTATAATAGTACCAAAATTATAAAATAAATAAAAATAGTAATTATATTTGTATTCTTTAAATTTTAATTGTTAATATTAGGTTACAAAACAAAAAATGTTTAAATATTTAAATATCGTAAAATAAAAATAATAAATTCGTTGGTTGCTCTGGCTGTCAGATGTTAAATTATAAAGAAACTGGGAATATACTATAACCTCACTTTTTTCTCTTCATTAGATCAATATCTATAATAATTAATAATATCGCTTAATACGTTTCAGAAACTAAAGAAAACTCAATTAAATTAATGTATTTCTATCTTTCCTCTCTCACGTGATAATATAATCACTAAATTATTGTTTATTTCAATGAAACAAATCAGGTTAGTGGATACTTTATAGTTCTAAGGTCCGAATTTCAACCAATCACCTTTAAATACGTTCTTGCATCCCAAAATTATTTAGCGAAAGGTTTAAACCACCAAAAGCGTTTAACGGGCCCTTGCAACCCGGCAATAGAGGGGTAAAATTTCTAATTCTAACAATGGTTGTCATGGAAACAAGATATAAATATTTCTCTATATCAGTGTCTCGTTTCATATTAATACAAATTTTACCCCTCTATATTTCCCGAACCGTTCACTTTAGCGTGATTATGTACTATGTCATTTTTGTTTGTAATTTAATTTCGATTATTTTTGTATAGATGAATTTTTGTTGAAAACCGCATAGTTATCGAGATATTTGCGAAAAAGCATCTTGCCGCAAATTCCCAGCTAAATTCATCAAAAGAAACGATTATTATTACATAAAAGCTAAATTCTCACCTCGATGGAGAGCCTTCAGGTACAATTGGTGGTCCTTATAGCCATCCGGTGGGCTCAAGGTGAGTGTATGATGATCGGGGGCAACCGATGTGGGCGGAGGTGGCGGCGCGCCTTGGGGTGGCGGCGCCGGTGCAGGAGTCGCTAGCACCACTGGACCACTTCCTCCGCCCCCCACCGCCACCACTACTCGGTGGATCGTCGTCCACATCGTCCTCATCGGCGTCACCATCCTCATCATCGGGATCCTCATCCCGATAGGATATTGCCGGTCCATACGGGTTTCCGCCATGGCACGTACACACGGGGGGTGGCTCGTCGCCAAACAAATCGGCCACATTGCCATCCTCATCTTCGGACACCTGCAAACAAAAAAAAAAAATAAATATACACTTTAAAATAATACATCGTAAGTCATAATAGAATCTAAATTTTTTTTTTTTAATAAAATAAAAAATTTGAATGCCAAAATATCTTATTATAATTTAGTCGTGACCTATCATAGTTTATAATTGGATTAAGTTAATAATTTAATTACCAAAAATAATAAATGAATGACTTTTGACTTGAGCAGTATTTCACGTAATATAGATCTGGCAACATTGCATTCATCAGCTATCTATTTTAAATCTTAAAAGCCTTCAATTTTATTTTATTTAATATATTACAATGTTTAATGCAAATCAGTTTAAACACAATGGACGATTTGCGAGAAAAAATATCGTAAAATTGAAAAAAAAAAAATGTAACTGACAGCGAGAAAAGAGTGGTTGTTTCTTATGTGACGTTGCCAGGCTGGTCCGAGTCTCATTTTTAAATATTAGCGATTTGGAGAATTTTTTGACTTTCTTGTTACTTATCTTACATTAACATTATCTTTATATAGATACTGTATATAATATTAAATCGTTATTTCTTTTTTTATTAAATATTTTCGTAATTAGAGTGAAAGCTTTCTAGCAGAAGAAGACTAATTTTAGTTAATTAAAAGTAATTGATCTCGTTCCCCCTGCTCTGTCTTTAAGAAGGAATAAATACGTAGTCCCTGATAATTGTCTAATTTAAGGAATAGGAGAAAACAGAGAGGGTAAATAAACATTCCTCATATTTAGATGAAGAAAACGTTAGGAATGCAAATTTTCTCTTCTACTTTTAATTAATTAATTGAAATTTTAATAAAAGTAAAAGTTTTTTTTTCTTTTTTTTTTTTTTGTTGTTCAAATGTTTGTCCACTTCTCTTTCTTTCTCTCATTTTCATTATATATAAATAAAATATCTTAATGAAATTACAAATCATTAGAATAAATTAAGATAAAGTAGAATGGAGTTGATTTTTGTGAGTTCAACTTTTAATGCATTTCTTTACTT